>JAHZNE010003359.1:0-11315 GCA_027744055.1 Callyntrura sp. NNG-2020
ACCTATTTTGATGATAAGAACCTTTTTAAGCACCTTTTTTCAATGATTTTAAGAGCATAAATACCTACCTAGTTTGCATGTTTTAGGCACCTTTAATTCGACGGTTTAGTTATTAGGTCTGGGCATAAAGAAGATGCTCATAGCACCATAATCCCATCTTCAACTTGTTTCCATACTAGTAATGAATGCATGCTTCCTACAAATGACAAAAAATGTGAACGTAACCAGCAACAGTGGACGGTTTCGTTGAAAATAAAGACAATTTTATCATTTTTTTTATCGTTGTAGCAGTCCGGATAAGAATTTCAAAGATTTGCAATTCTCAGTTAGTGTGAGCTGTTTGTTGAAATGCTAGACATAAATTAAATTTAAATTCATATTGTTTGATAAATTGAAAAATATTTGCTGTCTTTCGCCTTCATCTATATTATCGATTTGTAACTTTGATTATCAACTCAACCAGCGTAAGAAGAATCGTGTTACATCTACAATAAGTAACACTGCATATTCCATATTTTGTTAATTGCCCCCGACAGATTATCAAACTTATATCAGATATATATAATGCGAAGAATACAAAAAAACGAAGGAAGAGGAAAGGAAAGTGTGGCCAACCTTTCCCCTCTTTTTTGATCTACTGCAGAGAAAACAGAAAAATTCTGTGCAGGTAGTTGCAACTTTCTTATTTTCTTTCGTTTTCCCCTTTGTGAAGAGTGCGACAGGAATACAAAATAAAGGGGAACTAGAGGTTATTTGTTAGTTTGTGATAGGGAGACCTGTATGGTGGTGGTGAGCAGTGGGTGAGTGACTGTCTGATGGAGAGGACACGATAAGCCACGGAATAATAAAACGCTGAAAAGGAGTGAATAAATACGATACCCACATAATAAGTTTCAGGTTGTTAGAAAAGCTATTATTCCACCCTGCAAGACTCCAAACTTATGATGACCATATAACAAAACAAGTCATTTTTCTCTCAGTTGCCAATCACACTTTGTGTATGACATCGTAATAATGATGAACGAACATAAGAAAAGAAAGATGATACACAATAAATGGAGAGCGTAATTTTATTTGAACTAATACAACTACTGCGAATTGGAATTTCATATCACATGTATATCTAACATTTAATATAGGTAAACTGTACTCAGACCCAGATGCTCTTCGTCTATACATGGAAATATTAATAGAAAGAAAAAACCAGAAAAAATCCTTTGTATCTAGTTTCCCCTTCCCTTCCCTTGATTGATATTCAAGAAAATGCAAGAAATCTGTACTTCTTCCTCTAGAATTATTCCGCTGTTTTAACCTTTTGTCCCGATTTTCATGCTGTTGGTATACGGCATGGCAGGTAAAGCAAGATATAAATAAGCACAAGCAGGTATCATGGGGTAAGCGCAGCTATATTCTGAAACGGAGGGGGAAACTGATGACGGCATGCTATCTAGGCCTGTCTAAACGAAATGTCGATTTTAGGACAATTTTTAACGGAGAACTAAAATTTATAGAAATTATGATAAAAGGCAAGTAGTAAAGTTAAAATTCAATACAATACAGTACGCAAGTATTACCATGTCTAACATTGTGAAAAAATTAAACTTTGGATTTAAAAAATGTGATTTCAGCAATTGAGGCTTTTAAGTATGAACAGTTTTTTGCTATAGAGTTAAGTAAAAGAAAGTTAGCTTCTCCATCTTCCAAAGCGAAAGTTGTTGTAAAATATTGAATTCATATTTGAATTCTCCAAGTATACTTTGCATTAAGTTGGCAGTTTTGCTGATAATTTAGAAATTAAATCATTTCATTTATGCACTATCAGAAAAATTTCAAAAACACAAAATTTCATCTTGTACAGCAAACCAATCACGGGTTTGAAATCTTTGCTTAACAGTGTATCAGCAGAAATGGTGTATTTCATTTTCCGCAATCGTGCGATTATTTCATTAATATACTCTGTGAGAATGGTGATTAAAGTTAATTTTTTCGTTTTTCATATATATTGTAGGTGCAATTTTTACACTTATAAAGCCAAAATTTGATGATCATATGAATCAATACATTTTTGCTCATTATTTTAGTTCTTTCATTATTATCAAGTTTGTTTGGAATTTAAAATACAACGGAGGAAACCAAGTGCGCTGACTTAATATATTGTATGAAAGAAGCGTTACGTTAAAAACGGAATTTGTAAAGTTAACAGTGTTTTTGTAACGTATTGTCGTATCTATTATATTGTCTGTACATCCGCCCTAACCTTGAAGCCTTTACCGTGATACCGGAGTGTTTTGCCACTGAACGAATACCATAAGCAATAATTTAGCGATATTTTTGTTTCTGAGACCATACGCATTAAGCTCCATTTTCTTACCAATAAATTCCTATGTAACATATAAAGCGGATGCAGTTTGTCTTGGCGAAATGTTGGTAAATTGTATTTTGCACCTATATTATTAGTGTAAAAATTACTAAAAACTACCTAAAACGCATTTACTACTTCCAAATGAACTGGTAAATGCTCATATGCCGCATATTTAACTCCTATGACCAATTTCAAAAATATATTGGATTTTTAATTTAAGCCCCATTTTGACTACCTATAAGGTAAATCAATAGATGTAAGAACAACTAGATAGGAAATGGTAGATTGTTTGTCAAAGGGCGTATGTGACCAATGTTATCAAAGGGTTAAGTACTCAGTATCAATAGATACCAATATATTATAGACAAATTATTTCAAATCTTAAGCAAAACTCGCCACAAAAACTTTATTTTTTTGACGAAGGAGAAATAGCTCTAGGTGGTAATTTATTGTGTTGCTGTGCTAAGGTGATAAAGTACTGACATGACAAATATATATTATTTTCATATTTTCTGACTATTTCCTATCTAGTTGTTCTTAAATCTATTGGTAAATCATCATCCTTTTCTATTTTGATCATAATTTTGTTTATCCGCATATTTTTACGTTTTTAATTGCATAGATACTTAAATATTTTAAAGGTTTTAGCCAAATAATAATATTTAGTGACGATACATGTACATGAATGTACTGGAAAGCGTAGAATGCTAATGCGAAAGCAAAATTGCTCAAAAAATGTGATTAGATAATAAAAAACGGATTAACCTTGAAACAAGTATGTATATATTCTTAAAACTTTCAAAATTAAGTACTTGAAGGAAATGACGGCCACGGAATGTACTTAACCATATTTTCTGTGTATACATACATTTGTATACACATGTAATGGTAAAGGCACAAAGCCGTTTTGGGTTGGACAGTTGAAACAAAAAAGGAACAACACCACTCATGGCTACGTAATGTCTTCGTAACATTACAGAATGGAAAGAACTGTGATAAAGCAAAAGAAAATGCTGAACAATAAAATAAAATGTATCCAGGTTTTCTCTAAGAAAGTAAGAGTCTTACTTCTGGGACTAGAATTGGTTTGTTCGGTACACAGGGGTGAATTTAAAGCAAATTGAAGCGCAAAAATCAGGGAACATGAAACGTACTAAGTTAAGCTTAGTAAAAAGTAAGTATAATGAAGTCCCCTACTGTGTGTAACGCTCAGTTCTTACAAATAATGATGATTAGAGACTCTACTTCTAGGTGCTTAAAACTCACCAAATGCACTTAAAATCATTAAAATAGGTGCTTAAAGAGGTTCTTAAATTTAAAATTTCTACTTAAAAAAAGGTCTTTAAATGTAAAGTGAGTGCTTAAAAATGCATTTAAGCCCAAAATAGTTACTTAAATAGGTTCTTGATCTACGCTATGACCGCTTGCAGCTGTTTTGTCTCTAGAAACTTGAGTGAGTCTAAGATAAGTTGGGTAATCGTAACCGTTTGCATTTTAAAGCTCGCGGAAATAAACTAACCTGTGTTTCGTTTCATTTCCATACCGTTTCCCCACTACCACATTTGCCACAAATGTACCTTATTTAAAGGTATATTCACAATAACTGATGCATTACAGTACTCTTCGTTAAATGGAATTTGTGGACGGGGCGTATTGATATACACCGGTCGCCTTCTTTCTTTTGACAACAAATTGATGTTTACTGTGCATGATGTGTTGATCAAATTAGAATTTTTTAACAAGTAAAAGTTTTGCTGCAAAGCTACAAATTAAAAAAATTCCATGGAGTTAATCAACCATCATTAATGTACATTTTAAAAGTCAATTTATTCTTTCTTCGTGTTTTCGCGTTGGGTTAAAAGCTATTTTCAAAATCTAGTTTATTCGTCATAAAACTCTGAAGGATAGTATAGAGTAGAGGTTTTATCAGGGGCATTTCAATTTAGAAAATAAGAATTATATCAATGAAACAGATTTAAATATCAACTAAATGGTGCCATAATGCAAAATTATAATAATACCAAAGTATAAAGTGATATTGTTAATACTAAATTGTATTTTCCGTTACATTTGCCAAATGAGGTGAGTTTTAGCTTTTGTTTGTTACCTGTTTGTTTGTACTGCCGTCATATTAGTTGAAAGTTTCCTACTTATTTGCAGAAGTCAGCAAAAAAGGTGACTAAAAATGGAAAAAAGGTCTTTAGGTGCCTAACCGCAAAATAGGAGATATTAAAGAAAAATAGGTGCCTTCCAATCGGCTTAAAAAGTCATGATACCTCTACATAACAAAAATGGACTCGATTGAATGAAGATACAAAATAGGT
This sequence comes from Callyntrura sp. NNG-2020, assembly GCA_027744055.1. Taxonomy (NCBI): domain Eukaryota; kingdom Metazoa; phylum Arthropoda; class Collembola; order Entomobryomorpha; family Paronellidae; genus Callyntrura; species Callyntrura sp. NNG-2020. The sequence goes on from JAHZNE010003359.1 coordinate 4,687, forward strand.
ATGTTCCTAGAAATAGAGTCTCTAATAATAATACAACAGTCAAGAGTAACTCAATAGGGACACATTGTAACTGTCGTGTCTAAAATCAACAAGGTATTTTGCGCTGAATCAGAATATTGCATGTATTACAGTTTATTAAACCTATATTTAAGTCTTCAGATCACAAATCACTAAAGCTTTCATTACAGTCAAAAATTTAGTTTAAGCAAATACTGTAGCTATGTATTATCCGTATTTTCGATCCGATAACAACACTACAAAAGTTTTCCTTCTCAATCACATTTAAATTTTATTTATCTGAGCCCCTCTCAGATTCGTTGAAAAGGGGAGAAAGAAAAAGTAGAGATCATTATTCCTAATTTACCTGAGATTTTCAATAAATTCAAGAAATGGCAGCGGTGATGAGGAAATTTTTTGTTCTTTTGTGAGTCAAAAAAGCAAGAGTTGAGGCGATCATTAAACTTTCCACCGCTTTTTACAATTCAGAAGTACAAGATGAAGATTATAATGATGAAAACGGAAGGAAGAGAAAGCAGATGGAATTCTTAGTAATGTGGTAAGGTAAGCAAATGGGTCTCATCTAACGTTTTTTGTCCATAGTTGTTGTCTGCATAAAATGGGAAAATATAAGAAAAGAGATAAGAAAATTGCTTCATTTCCCTCTCATTTTTCTCTTTGTGGTTCTGATATATACACCAAGTTAAATTGTTGTTCAACACATCACATTAGGAAATTAGGGTACTCTCTATTAGAAATTGAAAGTCTTTTTTCACATGGTAGGATCGGATAATGCCGATGGCAAAGAATAGCTTGCATCACGTTAATGACGTTCGAAAAAGCAAATTGATAATAATGATCGAATTTTGAAACAAGATTGATTTTTGTCAGGGAGGAAGTTGAAGCTGTGGATGAGAATGAAAATAAATGAATGTATGGGAAGAGAGATGTCTGGTGAGGCAATAAAACTATTGTGCCACTTACGACTACTCTGCGGAGAATATCCTTGATCCGTTGCGATGCTTTGTATGGTATATCTCGGGTGACTTTTTAAATTGCTAAGTCTTTTCTAAAATAAATCTGTTTTCCTGCGGCCATATCAACTCTCAATATCATCATCCATCCCAATATAAAGTTACAACGATTTGTGACGTAGTTTTTTGCCTTTTTTGCCTGGGAGGAAATATCGCCGTCGATTTATTCTGATTTAGTTTTAGACGGATAAATCCACTTGTGGCAGCAAAAATGTGAGATTTTATCACATCACATTAGTTACCGCTTTTCTTCGTCGTAAAACGAGTTTGATTTGAACAGTATGAAGTGTGGTGAAAAGCGGAGAAAACTGGGAGAAGATTGAAAGCTTCTCGTTTCTGGAGATAATTCTTAAACTGTTCTGATCTCTCGCTCTCTATTATGGTGTATATTTTCATCTCGGACGAAGAAATGTTGGTGTTGGCCTTGGGATACCACAAGGGGAGTCATGGAGAGATGGTTCATGTTAACTTGTTGTTTTATTACCAATTAAGCCCCCGATTTATTTAGACAGACCACAGGATTCACACGGATACACACACGGATGAAAGTAGCATAGGTACCAATTTACACACAAATATACCTCATCTTTGCAAATAACACTACAACAACGTCGGAATCGTGACTTTCAATTTCGTTTTTAAACATGTTGGTTGTGGTCCCTTGTGATCTTCACAGATTCAGCCAAGAAACTGTGTTGATTTATTTCAACTTATGGAAATGGTGCGTGCTAATCTCGCAAAGTAATAATAAAACTATGCAAACTACAGAAACGAACACGTGCGTAGGAAGTAGTGCAGGGTTACCTTATAGACTAAACACCTTATACCTTCTTCAGCCAACTCACATACTCTCCAGCTGTGTTAAAACGCTTCTCCTGTTCTTAGCCTTCTTCTAAATATTACGAAGAAGCAGTGGGCATCTTTTCATTTCCGGAGGGGTATCTCAAAGGAGATCTTATATTATAGAAGCAATCCCATGTCGGAATTAATGGCAAGCAGTATGGAGAAACAAAAAGCATTTACTTTCGTAATACATGCAAACTCGAATGATTCCAAGTTGTTATATAACAGTTCGCTCCAGTGTGTAGTTGTGCAGGTAATAATAATACATTGAGAATAATAAATTCCATGTAAGTACTGAATCAGGTCGGTGTGGCTGATAGTAATTTAAATCAAGAACTGCAAAGGAGCATGGAACAATAAATAGGAAACGTTGATGTTGAGCTTGTGCTGCTTACCTGAGGAGGTGTGCTTTACACATAAGCTCAGTAGAAGAAACGCAGTAGTCACAAGGGTGGTAAAATGAGATGATGAATCAGACCCTTTTCTGTGCCCTGTTCCACTTCGGACGATGACAGATGTTAATCTACGATTACTACGGTAACTTCCAGTGGTGCTCATACTTTCCTGGGTCAGTTCCCCCTTGGTTGAATGCTCATTTGTTAAGACGCCCAAAGTATGGTTCCACGAGTCACTTTGATAGTTCTTAGCAGGGTGACCATTACAAGTATGGTCGGGGTGCTGATAGGTGGGGTGATCGCTGTTTTCAGAGAATTCTTTTATTGAGTCGCCTTCCGACACAATGTGCAAACCATTTTTGCTTTGCTGCTGTTGAGGAAACTGGAGTTTCTTTCGATGATAACATCCCAGGAAAGAAGACCACGTGCCGGTGTCTCTGTTTTGGCTACCGGGGTTGGAATTGGGAGTTTCTACACCTGGTACACTTGTCGCCCTGGAAGGTGCACCAGATGCCAGCTGTTGCTGATGGGGTGAATAGGTTAAAAACAGCTGATGATGAGAATCATCCTTCGTCTGAGCACCCATTTTCACCCTGTGGAAATGGACGAACAGTCGCAGTGTGGGAATCTCCAATAATGGACACTAACTGTTGGCACGAGTAAGACGATTGGTACTAGGCAAAACTGTCATTACTGTCCGTAAAATTGACACAAAAAAACAAGTCTAGTCATGTAGTAATCCGCACACAAACACCAGGGAAGAAAGAAAAGTATTATTTTTTGTTGTTTTTCAAAACTATATATAGTGAAGGACTATTTCTTAGGAGTGCGGTGTAAGTTCTGCTATTACCAACTTTCCTCCCTTTTTCCTGATCGGGGGGCAAACATGATTTATATCTTTCTGTTAATAGCGTAATAACGCGTAAAATCTCAGCCTACTACACTGAATAGTAATCCCGTGTATGTAATACAATTCGTTCTTTCTGCTCGCGTTCTGCTGAAAACACTGATCTCGAACACACGCACTAGCAAATGGGGAGAAATACGAAGTTTTCAGTCTCATTCGTTTTTTACGATTACGATAGACTTGCTCCCTGGAGCCTTCTCGTAAAATGTTGAGCAAGTGGTGGCAATAAAAATGTGAATATTATTGAAGTCGGTTTTCAGTTGCACCAAAAAGAGCCAAATTTTACAAAATATTATAACCCGATCGACCAACAACTTGTGTGTCACCTTGCCCCTATGAAACAACACTCATTTTGGTATTCGTTTTCATCTTTAACTTCTACAGTGCAATGAAATACCAGATAAATTTTATGTTCACCCGAAATATGCACTGACAAATATTTTGTCGATCACTCCCTCTTCAACCCTGGTGCTCTACTGTTAAACTTACATATTTCCTTTCGGTGGTCGGTTAGTTCGACGATTTTTTGTATAACAAAGTTAGTGAAAGGTAAAAACGGTTCCGCTTTATAGATTTTTCACCTTGTGTACTGTTTGCATGGTTTTAACCGGGCTTCACTCTGGGGTTTCATATAAATTGTCTGAATGAGAGATGCTGCTCCCAGAAAGCAGCAGTAAAATGAACGGTGACGATGAGCTGCGTAGCGAGTAGGATGTGGAGGGTACGCTCGTTTCTGGAGAACTGCTGCTGGAAAAAGTGAAAAGCAGGTCTGTCGGGGTTCTCCAACAGTCGTCTTCCCTTTTTCTGTCTTCTTGCCAGGAATGTTGACTCTGCTTGTGTACTATAGTAGCAAAATGTAAAAATGTGTATCCCACACCAGTGCTCTTGTGAAAAAGTTAACTCTGCGTTGTTGCTGCTTCCCCCTACCACACATACCATCCTCGCTGCAATTTTTCTCGACAAGGGTGGCATTTCTGGATTGTGGATGCTGCTGCTGTAGTTACTCCAATGAGAACGGGTTGTGACATGGTAAAACGTAGAAAATAACAGCAGAAGTGAGTGAGTGAGTGTAGGGTAGTAATACATAAGTGTGTGGAGGATAGCAGGCGTGCCGTGTGTGTGGTGAGGTTGCAGCAAAAACGGCGCTACGTTTCTGCCTGGTGCAGTCAGCACAACTTGAGAAAAAAAGAGAGTGAAAGTTTTGTTTGGAGGTACAATCAACACCCCTTGTTCATACGACTGTAGTACAGTTATAATATATAGCTGAATGATTACAATTTCAACTGGGGAAGTGGAGGAGATGTTGTGATTCTTTTTTAGTCGCTCGTTTCTTCGAGAGAAATGGTGGAGATGTGCACATAACGTGGGGTGGGGATGCACTCTGAATAAGCCAAGTTCGCCTTTTGAATGCGGGAGAGCAGGAACTCATTTGTGATATCGCTCAACAGCGAGCTGAAGGCAGGTTTGCGGGTTGCAAGACGAAACTGAGAAAGACAATGTAGATAGTCGGCAATTTTTCATTGTCTGACCTTCAACTCCCTACTGATTTGCGAGAACACTGTTCATGGACTTGTTTGTTTGAACTGGATTTATCTAATTACTCGTATTACAGCCCACTTTGTTTTTTCATGTCGTCGTGACACGACGTCATGCTATTTATACATATGCAAATTCCACAGAAAATAAATTTTTGGGAAGAAAATACCGGCATGAACTGATAAGAAATGGGTCCCATGGTCTGCTTTGTATCATCCGCAATTGAGCGATTATTTTAAAATAACATTTCATTGCTGAAGAGAGCTGAACAACAAACTTGGAGAGCAGAATCGACTGGAAAGAAGAAAAAACTACTTGTTTCATTGAACGACTGCTATTCATGTACTATCGTAGTATTATGCTCATGGTGGAGAATGGAACGTTTGATATTAATTGAAATGGTATATCATATACATACATACACACTAGAAGCCGACGCAGTTAATCCCATCAAACTCCGTAGTTTGACAGAAATGTCGGGAATAAATTATGCTTAAATGAATGTATAATGTATCACTAATACGACAGGCGTTGTTGGTTTACTAATCACGTCAAAATTGTAATAACGATCATAGTAGTAAGAACGATTCTTTTCCAGGTAAGTAAAAATGGATACAATAATAATTGTATATTTTACAAAGTGTCTACTTTTGATACTTCTAAAAGTGATGGTTCAAGCTCATGCTATTTCTTTGTAAAACGATCCGCTACTCCAACTCGAGTAATAAAATGTTTTGATGGAGGCTAGAAGAAGGAAGAGAATGGAGAAGGAAGGGAGAAAAATAATTGAAAATGCAAACACCCGTGAAAAATGCGATTATGCAGCCAACATAGTGTGACTTTCTCAAATTACTTGGGCGACCATCCACTCTCGTAATTTCGACTGGAGCGTAACGTGATAGGCAAACACAGGCACCAGTAACGCTCTTTGCCATCCAGCTCATAATCCCATTTTGCATTGTTTTTGGCCCAGAAATAAGGCTAAGAATGAAATTATTATGACGACCAAATCATATTTACGTTTTAGAACCCCTACAAGCGTCCTTGACTTCATAAAAACAAGGGTAATAACGTAACAACATTTTGAGTGGAAATAAAAATACTTTTACCTACCGTGGCGTGTCTTTACATTACCACTTCCCATTTACTATTAAGGAGCTACGGAAGGAAGACGGTCGAGAAACCTTGTAAGCATTTGTCTAAAATAAAACTTTGGATGTTCACCAGGAATAATTGAAATGTTTTCCGTTCCCTTGTGTGATGACGCAAAGTGTACCGGGAAATTGGAAAGTGCGTCTTAAATAGGACATGTATATACCCCTCCTGTGTTCCAACCAAAAATTCCTCTTATCAGAATTGTATAAAATGTTCGTTTTTGCGTACCAAGTCAAGATGACACGTAATTAGTCGGCTCTTGTCCCATGAATTATAAAACGTCTCCCTTTACCCACCCACGCTAGGCATGGGTTTGTTGTCGCCAGACTACCGGGTAGCGACTTTTCTTTGAATACTTCCCAGTATGACAGAAAACTGTCATTTATTTATGGGATTACATTTCATCTTCGCCGATTAACAATGAGTTATACAATTATCCTGTACAACAAGGTTGCTTGCAAATTGGAATGCTTTTATGTTGACATCGTCGTCGAAATGAAACGCAAACAATGTTATGAGAATGCCCAAAATGAGTAAAAAATTAGATTGTTTTTGTCGGATATTCGATTGTCTTGGAGAAGGCGAAGGCGGTTAGGTGCAGCAGCGGTGTCCTTGATTATATCTTGCTACTATAGGAAGAAATGGAGCTCTGACGAGGAAACTGGCCCACATGATACATGAAAAAAACTTCAAAATGTCGCAGTATACTGAAGGGGTCTAGGTGAATTTCCCGGGAGGAAGAAAGCCCGGCGGGGTCAAAAA
>JAHZNE010003360.1:0-85312 GCA_027744055.1 Callyntrura sp. NNG-2020
GCATGCAAAAGGAAAGCTAATAAAGATTTCCTACTGCGTCGTTAATCCAATTTCTATGAAAAATTGAATGCGTTCATAACTTTTATAGTCTGAGTTTATAAGGAAGGCTTGTTAGCATTCACATGAATTTTTAATGCCATGATGTTGAATTTCATTTATTGTAGCCAATTTCTTTTGAACTTGTTCACTATTTACTAACCAAATAATCTAATTTTGTGGATGCGTCGGTTCGGTGTTAGCTGATGACGGCTAAATATCAAACTTGATCAAATACTTTATTTTTCATCACCAGAAGTAACATTGTCTGGCTTCAGATAGTTGTACACGATGTCAGAATGCTGAATTTTACTTATCGAACTATTTCGGAAAATTAACAGAACGTCCATAAAACAGGTTATCGATCTTTACATAAACGACAAATCTACGTAATCGAAGTAACTGCTTTACAAAGCCTGGTTACTAGATATGAAACGTAGAAACTACGTAGAAACAATTTCAAGAACAGATACTTCCGTCCTCCTGGCTCTTTCAACCGCTTCGGCGTCTCAGAAAACTACGACTAAATAACACTTCAGTTATTAAACAATTTAAAAAGTAATATTGAAATAAAAGATCTGAATCTATGAGGCTGCAAAACGGAAATTTTATTTTGCTACATTATGCATCTGCACACAGACACACACACATTAAAATTTCATGTTGCATAATTCGAATTATACTACGATTCTACTGCCAGTGAACACTGACATTACCGAAAAGCACAAACCAGTCCTTTTGTGTGCAGGAGCAATATGAATCATACAAAAGGAGTGTTCCTTTTTTAAAAAAAACTTGTAACCTATTGTTGCACACATCATCATCTTCGTCGTCCACATAAGGTCTCGTTCGTGATATCATGTTATTACACTGGCGATTGCATTATGTGATAAATGTTGAAGAAGTACTTCATCATTTATGCACACTTATAAGCACACTCATTATTGTCGTCAGCGCTACCCAAAATTTGTACTTGGTAAACCAAACATGTAATGTAATGTAATCAAGAACACATCTTTCTACAGCGGGAGCTTTGATGCTGATCGTCTTTTGGAGACTTCCTCCACCATCGTGCAGCAAAATCCTATAAAGATTCCCCAATACAAAATTTTCTCTTCCTGACTATGACTCCCTACTTTCAGTTTCTTTGGCTCCTTGACTTTTTTTCCAGGCAGAACGTGGCGATTGCTCTTGGAGGAGCATGTGTGCATCCACTCGTAGTGTTCTTGGTAGTAAGTCGGTGAATGAGTTTTCTTTTGATATTTGATAATAGGAAAATTCCCTTTTACCAACACCCACCAAAAAGACAGGAAGGTAGAGAGAGAATGCATCATGCATGCAGCATGCATATTATGTAAACTTGTGTACTCTTTCCCTTTCTACAAAAAGAGTAGCCAACACTAAGACAAAAACCATCTCCTTCAAGAAACTTACTCCCAATCTTGTACGATTGTGTTGCGTTGGCTTGGACTTACCGTTTTACTTTTCGTTCAGTCTGATAAATGCACGTCGTTGTATTTATATCTCACACATTCAGTTCACATTCACCCAAGTCAGCAAAAATTACCTTATTCTTACAGTTAGCCAAGAAACCTAGCAAAAGAACGAGCCAAACAATGTAGGAGCAAGTTTGCTTCAAGAAGCAAAAAGAAGGACAGATAGACGGACAGTATGAAAAAGAGAATGGTGTTTTCTGCATATACATTTTTGTATTGTGGATGTGGATTCCTTGCACGATTTCCACGTATTTTGCATTGCTTTTTACTTGTTCGCATCCCTGTTGAAAGAATATTGTTTTGTTCACCGTCATATAAGTTAGCCCACAGTCAAGTTGTTCTAGCGGTAATAGCAGCGACAGCAGTAAAGTAATACAACTACTAAAGCGGGGTATAGTGGAAATAATATGTACGATGGTTTTTTGGATTCTACTAACTTCTCTCACATTTACACAAACAAGAGACTTGAAGAATAAGACGTTTGCCTTTGCCAAACATGCCAAATAACGTATCCACTGGGTAACTGTAGAACTACCAGCACAGCATCAGTACCAATACCAAAGGAATATCAAGGTAGGTATGCGCCACCACGCCAGAGAGTTGTGGAAGTAAGCAGCATACCAGCCGGTTATGATGTGAAGATCACTTTGCGTTGATCCTATATGGAGCTCTTGTGAAGGGCTGCTGCCTTGCTTTTCATTTCTCTCGCGAGGCAAACTCTTGGTCGCCGCGTTCACATGGGCCAGTTGCAGACTTGCAGGTTGACGAGCGAGGTGCGTACGTATTGTTGCTACGTCCATCGTGTTTGTTGTGCATTTGAATCACAAAAGCTGTAAATATACGCTGCTGCGGCAAGCAGCAGAGTAAAGTTTAAGCTCTGATTCTTTTTGTTGAGTTTTGTTGTCTGTGGATAAAATGCGTTACCTAGCGTCGTGTTGAGGCCAAGTCCTTTTGCTGTGCAGCAAACAACAATAACAACGTCAAGAAACAGGACATTTGAAAAAGTGAGAGTTGCTCTTGGTCATCCTATCATCACCATTCTCAGCGAAAAACGACAACGCAAACTTGTGGGCAGTAGGCAAGAAAATTATTCAAGTGATTGAAAAACGTTGTAAAGGAATAATAATAACCTGTGCGCAGAGAAGAGGCATAAAAATACGTATAAAAAACAATAAAACATAAATAGCTTCTTCTTCACCTCCGCTGCACTTTCTGGTTTATACGTCTACCAATTGTTTGTGCAATAATATTAATGACAACAACAAAATACATAACATTGTTGTGCCCAAACAAGAATAACAAGATGCAGAACTGACGAAAGGAGAAGTGCAGGCATAATCATCGTAGGTATATATAGTTTTGAGAGGGACAAACTGCCCCTCTCTCAATGTTATCTACGCACAGTTGTAAAAATTTTCCTCTCTGGTGAAGATCAGGTTTATTTCTTGGTCATTTTGTCATTTTTTTCGTATTCGATTCCTTCATTATTTCGTATATATTGTGATTACAAATTTGTACTAGTAGGTATGGCGTAGGGCCAGACAACAACATTGTTGCTTACGCATTTTAAAAATATACGCATAAATCGTAAGTGGTTGAATATCCCAGTGACTTGGTAACAACACTTGTCATTTTGATTGCTACGATTATTATTATAACATTTTTATTGTTTGTGTGGTTGCAAGTAAAAGGTTACCTGGTGTGAGCACACGTGAAAAAAATGATATTAATTTAACAATCGTCATCGCCTTACATACATGTGCAACGACAGTTTATACTTTCAATTTGAACAGTGTTAACTTGAAAGTTGTTTCTCAAAAAAATCCTGTTGTGCTGTTGTCGTCTGATGCTACCCCGTTTTGAAGGGCGCCGTTCTACAACGCCGTCGTTGGGGTTGACCAATGAATGGTTGAAGTTAGAACTGTATGTTATGTAAATTAAGAGGTGCATCAAGTGCGTATATATACCTTTTTGACTGACTTTTTACTCTGCCTACGTAATATTTCAAAACTTTTGGACTCTGAAAGAAAGGGACAAGGAAGAAAATACAAGTGACGGTTGTGCGATAAAGCAGCAAATATTCATTTTTCTTCTTTAAAAGTTTTTTTAATAAAGTGACTGGAGAGTCAATTAGTCAGTTCCTTTGTGAAGAATCAATTAGGCAACACTTGTAGTTTTCCGCGAGACTTTTTAATGAACAATTGATCAACAAACTTGTCTCTCAACAGTTCCAGACGAGACAGAATCTGATGGGAGATGCTAAAATATCAAACTTTTAAAGTGTCGTGTCAAATTAGTTTGTAAACGCGTCCATACCTATGCAGACTGACTGAAAGATCCTTTTTTGAAGTTACAATGGAAGGAATTTCTTAGAACTTGTTGCAATGCCACCCGTCATGCCAATAATCTTGAATTATCAATTAGGAAAGATCGTACTTTTTGAAATATTGGAATGCACGACCAACTCTGAAAACGTTTTTCATCACCATTGCTCCGACCATCATCAAACTTCATTTGATGTCTTCGTTGACGCGGTCGAGGCAAAAACCGTTCCCCAGCAGTTCTCTGCCTCCCCTCCGGCTCCATTTCCACCCTTGCTAATGACTTAACTTCAACATCCTGTTACATCCCCCAAGACACCCGGAGGCAGCTGAATATAATTCACGGAAAAAACTAAATTTCACTGACTCAAAACAAAAATAAATATGCAATTTGGATTAGTAATTTAAAAGTTTGCGGTTGCTGAGTGAATTAACAGCAAACTGTCAGGATTTTAAGTTCCAGTCACGAACAACTTGCATTTTAGTTTACAACTCAGTAACCCCTAAGTGACAGTGTTTTAAAAATAGAACATTTCATTATCATACTTATATCATTAACCCAAAATATCCACAATTTTAGCAACAAAAATTGAGAATAAAGGTGAAGGTAAATGTTTTTTAATAGCTCTTCACATTGAAGCAACCCATAAATTTTTTCCGTCCGTTCCGTTGCGTAAATGAGAAAAGTGATTGTTTTTTTTAAACTTAACAGTAAACGTTGCCATGATTATGTGTTGTTTTACGGTATAAATGAACTAGGAGCAAGCATCAACTACAAAGCATCCTCGCTTCGTCATAACAACGCTGTTGTCATCATTATCATCATCGTCAACATCATCCCCCTCCTCGTTGTCCCGCATTGTTGACTGGCAACAATTATTGAACGTTTATATTATACATTATTCTGTATTGCATGACATCACGTATGAAAAGGGAGAGTAGTAAATGATACTTGATAATAAAGTACCAACTGATACATATATCACTAACTACACGACAAACAATAGATACTCCTGTTGTGGACTCTTGTAGCGAGTATCCGTATCGGTACGGCATTTTTTGTTTTATGGTGTGCATACAAAATATATAATTGTAAAAAAACGTATAAAAATAAGTGAACTGCCAAGATGGGGACCCTGAGTCACATTATGTTAATGCACTTAACTTGGATGATCGCATCGCTTCTTGTTGGATATTCATATGAACAAGGTAACAAAAAAATTATTTTTATTATTATTATTAATATTAATATTAATTTGCCTACTACGGTTATACGTACAATAAGTGCATACGATATCAACTACTTTTACTGCTATCACTTCTCTACAATATCTTTCTACTTGATCATCGATGAGTACATTATTAGCATTTATTAACATTACATTGCATATGAATACATATCCCGTACTAAGGGCTACGTTCAAAGTATATAGATGTAAGATGTATTTTTATCGCATCACTTTGTCATGTCAAGTGTGCATGACTTTTGCACTTGCCAGGGGTGACGATGACAGGAGGACAGGCGGGCTAGTAGTGTAGTAGTGCTTCTGGTGGTGGTGTTGGAGAGCTAGAGAATTTGTGTATGCACAGAATCTGCTGATCATCATCAGAGTTATCGCTTCACTTAGGTTACCTTCTAGCGCATAAAGTATATTATTATGGCACGACTTTGTATTGTCAATTTTCATCAACATCCTATTTTCTGGGAGATTGCCATCGCATCTCACCACCACCACCATCAACATGGGTAATTGTTATTAGCATAATCACCAATTCAGTATCCTTGCCATAGGATGTTAAGGCGATCGCCGTCAGCTATTCTAGTTTAGCTCCACTTTAAAAAAGAAATTGTAAATTTTTATGAATATTATTATAATTTTTTATTAGGATAATGATATGTGCACTTGTAATATGATTTTGCTCTGCTACGAAATGAGATAATGACTTTTATGAACTGTTCTGCCGTTTATATTTTTGTTTCATTCGTGCCTAGGTTAGCTGTGCCATGTAGTGGTGTGCAGAAGAGTGTGTGCTTAGTGCTTACACAAATTATCATCAAAGAAAAGTGAATATTTCTTGAAAAATTAAAATTTATAACGGCATGTGCCATAGTAATGAGTGAGCAAAAATAAGATGCACGTTTTTTAGTTAAGTTTTAGAATGGCATATTATGTTGCAGCATTTTTTGGCGTGTGGCCATCTTCTTTTCGAGTAAAGTCATGATGATCCTCTTTTTTTTATTCTGTATCGCATTGATGCTCATCATCATCATCATCATCATCATCATTGTTGTTGTGATTATTTTTGCATGTTTGCATGTTTTATTAGTACTATTATTTATTCGTATTGTTGGTGTTTATACAATTCAAATCGTAAAATTTACTTTTATCTATACCATTTCGAATTTCATTTGATGCTATTTTAATTCAATTAGAACTATTATTTATTCGTATTGTTGGTGTTTATACAATTCAAATCGTAAAATTTACTTTTATCTATACCATTTCGAATTTCATTTGATGCTATTTTAATTCAGCTCGACTGGCTCTCTTAGTTTTTTTTCAACATGGTCGTACGAATTAAAGTTGCTATTATTGTAACTGTGCACAGATGTGTATGAGTCTTTCATAAAAAAATAGTAACCAACTGACGACGTTATCTGCTGTTCATGTGGAGGTAAGCTTGTCGGGGTAACAATTCATTGGACTCGCAGTCTTTCATCTTCAAATTCAATACTTTTGCCATCTCCAAACCATTACTTTCGTTAGTTCGCTGCGACTACATATTATTGGCTATTGCGAAAATAAATATGCTTGCGAATTTGGGATGCTGATCATGATTTGATTATAACATTTTCATGTAGCTGCGCACATGATGGTGATAGACTTGTTATATTCATATTTGATGATCCGTTTGAGTGAGAAGATTACAGAATTCTTGTACACTTTCTAGTTACAAAGTTAATTTTTATTGAGCTTCTTGTGTTCCGTCGGCCCGGCCACCGTTACGTAGTAATGTTCAGTTGTTTTTATCATCATTCTCATCATCACTCTCACTTGCATTCTATCTAACACTAAAGACTGAAATAAATGCAATCTGTGGGGGGTGAAACGAATATTCATTTTAACCGAATCAATTTTTCTGGTTTGAATTTATTATCATTGTTTTATTATGACTCACTTTCTCCGGGACACAGGGAAGCAATGGCACAAAAATGGAGAATCGTGCAATAAGAATTGTTTTGGCACTCGGCACCTACAGCAATGAATCCATTCTGCGTTGGCAAAACTGGTTCTTTCGTATTTCGAATGCCAAAAACAGTGAACAAAAACAATAATAATAATAATGCAACGGATTAAAAGCCTACACACAAATTACAAAGGCGTGTTTGTGTTACGTGCTATTTTAATGTTGCACCAATGTGGAAATAGGGAATGGTCTAACGGCACGACAGCAGCAGCAGCTACTGTTAGACTGTGAATTAGTACATTGCTTGGACCAACGTTGCACTAATAAATGGTTAATCCCATCTATCGCCAACATTATAATAATTACGATAATTATGAATAGTTTAATGGCCTTTTTAATTGAAAGCTAAATTCCTCTTCACAACAGTTACCAATGGATGTATTGTTGTGTGTACATTGCACAGTGGGCACACTTGTGAAGCAGCATCCAAATCATCACGACAGAAAACAAGCAAAATGCCTCAGCTGTTTCAAGCGTTCCTATTTGCAAATTTAATGCATTGTATTTTTTCATAACTAAATTATTCACAAAGTACTTTGAATATCCTGAAAATTGCGTTTCTTTGCATGAAATGCTTAGTAAATAAAACTCTCCACCGTTGTAGCTCCTCTGAGAGAGACTGAAAGTGTTTAGTGGTTTAAAAAAGCTTACTACTGATAGTGCACAGCACTTGTCGTTATGGGCCATTGCTGTTAAAGATGAAATTTTGTATACGGATACGGCACAAGTAGGTTGGGGTTTTCTGAGCTAATTCATCAAAAAGCGAAATGATATGAGGGGATGCTTGTTGCTGTTGATGATGATGATGAATGAGAAGGGTTTCAATTAATAAGCTTCTAAGAGGAAAGGATGCTGATGATGATGATTGTACGAGTCAGAGAAGAAGAGAGCAAAAGTAGACAGAAAAACTTGCAATACGATACGAGATTCAACTTTGCAATCTGTTTTCATCTTCTGTCTTCTACACAATCTCTCCTTTATCGAAATTCCTTCTACGTATGCAACCAGGTATTTCAAGGTACGTATACCCGCTAAATAGCATTAATAATATTAAATAGTAACAATTATGGTGCCGCGAGAACTTTCCTGCTCAACAGAGTATTCGTATTATTGACTGCATCTATTAATAGTTTCAAGTTTCCTTCACAACGTCCTATAGAAATTATATTGGGTCTTACGTACTTAGATGTGGTGCTGTTATTGGAAATGGACGGCACATTTTGCATAATATCAAGTTTACGTTCATGCTTGCGTGCACTAATGTGTGTTGTATACCTTCACTCAACTACCCACAACAACACAACAACATTGCAACGTTGTTGTTGCCACTTGAGGATAGCCTCTGTACAGTGCGCCAAGTTAAACTCCTTCCCTCACCAAAATAATATCATGCTGTGTACCACCTGAGAGTGGTCGTGACTCTAAAAATGTATCAATCATCAAAAGTAAGTTTGCTCAAAGTAAGGTAAGGTACTTACACAGCTCTAATAGCAGAATGGCTGATGGGGGAGATGGTGGTGGTAATGGTAGCAGTACTGCTAATAGTAGTATCCCTCTCTGTGTCTACCTTTTTGAATATCTAGGTCTTTGGAAGAAAAACAAGGTTTCTTCATTCAAAAATTCCTCGAGGATAATACCATTTTTCTATTAATGCATCCCTATACACACATTTAAGTATATAATTCATAATTACAGCTTAACTGAACGTGAGTGCGGTGCGTATCTCTCTCTCTCTACGTGTATGTTTGCTCATTCCTAATTCCTACTTACCATGCAGCCGTTGCGTTGTTGCGTTCCTTGCTCGAAAGGAAAAGTTCTTTACTTGTTAAAATTAAATGGATCTTGTCGCATAAAAGTCAAAGAGTAGTGTATCGTGTATGTGGCATGTCACTCGCAGAAAAATAAAGTTTATTTATATATTTATTTATATAGCAAGACTCGCATATTGTATTGTGACCGGCAGGAGGGAGCTGCCTAGAGGAACGTAAATCCATTTCATATTATATCAGCATCATCATCACTTACATCGTTTTAAAGTGTCCCACTACAACAACGTGTAGTGTCCTTTGTCGCATCATAATCATCATCATAATGGTCGTAAAATTTAATAGGTATATATACATTGGATAAAGAAGTTCGTTGCTGCGCGTTGAGAGTGGCGATAATGTTTACCCTTCTGTTCATGGCAGCACTCTATACCGAGTGCTGAAGCAACATTCTCCCAAGCGAATCCAGGTGACAAATCGTTTTGCCACACTTTTCAATAATTCCATTTCACTTTCCATTTTCCAGAGACAACAGCAAGGTAGGGACACAAACTAGGCATTTTATTGTATCGTCCTCGTAGAGCTGGTAGAAGTTGTGTTGTGGTAGGGGCTACATTTTACTGAGCTATAAATAGTCTTATATGTGGATGTGACCTTTTTACTTTGTTTATTCAATGCTTCACTATTTCCAATAATAGTCAACAATAGAGTAGGGTAACATAAGCATCACTACCCTACCTACCTTACTTACTTACTTTCCAATTTGCAAGTAAAAACCACAGCTGCCGTTTAAGATGTCTTCAGGGGCGGGCTGGCTGACGGTGTCTTATGTAGTTTATTTGTACCGTGGCATGTTTTATTTAGGATTTTCATGGCCCCATTTTACAACTTTTTTCCTCTCTTTTTCTTAATGGAGCCAACACGACAATATTCCAACAATGACGCTCATCATCGCTATTATCAACGCATCAACATTATTATATAATATTATCAAATCCATAATAATGTATAATGAGGCTTCCTTTCTTTCTCAATTTTTTACACACTCACTCATCAAGCCATTATCTACATTCCACAACATAACATCCTTAATTCTATTTGATTCATTTTTTTTGCATGCTGTCTCATCTCAGTGCGTAAACACGCTGGTGAAAAGCCGAGCTACTATTGTTCAACTATTTCTGTAGCGCGCAAAAGTTTTTTTCCCTTCATTCGCTATTCTTTCAAAGGTGCTGAAACGAATGGGAATTTGAAAGAGAATGAATAATAAAAAGTAAAATCCTAGAAAAAATTAAAATAACTTCATATAACGTAAAGTGTGTATCTACAATTTGCACATTATTACATATATTACGCATTTTGTTTGCGTTGTTGCCAGTCTATGGCTGCCTCTGTTGTACCCATATCCCCCCAATTCTATCATATCCGATAATAATATATAACTCATATGACAAATATGATTGGATACCGATAAACTGCGGTCGGCGGCAGTGTATCTGCATATATACCAGACACGTTATTGTGTTACGTTGAATAAATCAAAGATTACATGATCAAGAGAGTAGAGGAGACAAACACCCTTTTGTCACGATTCACGGATGTTTTCATCTTACATCATACATATCAGTGTATACGGCAAAGTTATCATTTTGCCTCATCATAAATCCTTATTTTTACTACAGACATCTCTTCATCGTTTCATGTCTATCTTATTGTTGAGTTTTTTTTGGAGATTATTTATTATTGGTTTGGGAGTTCTTTTTTGGCTGTTTTGCTGCTTGTTCCGTATTCTTTGTTTGTGCGTAGAATAGACATATTATGTTTTTTTTGTTGGTCGCTGAAGTTGTTTTATGACCATATTATGTAGCACGCATAATACAGTACGCACCGCATAATGTGCTACGCTGTTTCTTTTATACTAAACCAGCGTCAAGGGATTGGTGCCATACCGTTGTTGTGGTTTGCTCAAATCACTTTTAGCTGTGCTGCGTTTTCTCGTTTGTTGAAACGACTATTTTTTTGTAAACGGCACGT
Source organism: Callyntrura sp. NNG-2020 (assembly GCA_027744055.1). Taxonomy (NCBI): domain Eukaryota; kingdom Metazoa; phylum Arthropoda; class Collembola; order Entomobryomorpha; family Paronellidae; genus Callyntrura; species Callyntrura sp. NNG-2020. Next base: position 10,903 of record JAHZNE010003360.1, read on the forward strand.
AGTTTACATGACTTTGTTGATCCCCAGTTATCTGTGCAATATGATACACAAAGTACGTAAAAATATCTTCCTTTTGCTACTTAAGAAACTAGCACCAAATATATATGTAGTTGCTTGAGTGGAATTAGAATGGACACATGACAGCGCATGTACTTGTTGCCAGTTTGAAAATCCAATGCTATCCTGTGGTGAATGTAAATTTTTGTTAGGCGAAAATAGAATGATATTTAATGCATTTTAAAAACTTTTCGTGGGATATGGAAGCCAATGGTGACGCGACGACGGCATCAAGCCACCAGGCGTATAATCCGTACTACTACTCCATTGTGTCCCATAGATCATATTTTTGTTGTGGGGCTCTCTTCCCCATTCCTTGATTTGAATTACAATCCTTTTCGATATCTCCTTTCCATTGTCAGTTGTTATTCATACCTGTTTATCGTGACAAAAATTAAGATTTGGAACCAGATTCAGTTACATTTATAGAAAAAAAGGCAATGTAATTTGGAGCAGATGACAATGGGGATAGTGCATGGTAAGGGCGATGATGATGCAATGTAAAAAAGATATGTATGATGATCAAATAATAGATTGATTATTTCCCCATTTATGTGGCAACTGCAAGTATGTATATGCAATAAGTTTTATTGTGAGCGCTGTCGCTACTGCTGCCAAACGTGATGGTGGCATACGTATCCATTTCTGCATAAGTTTTCATACAACTTTGTTTTTTGAGAATGCAATGCTGGTTTATTTCACGTGATGTCCTTAGCTTGTACGAATGTCATCTTGATTTGTACTAGGTGTCTTATAGCGTCTCTGATAGGGTCTCTTATAATAACTCCTCAAGTGTAAATGTACCGCTGACTACATACTATTCCTTTTATATTTTTTTAGAAACCTTGGATTTTGATACGATATCAATGTAATTTGTAACAGAGGAATCTATCGTTGATAATACGTGCAAAAATTCCTTGTTTGTATTGCATGTTGCATGGTTGAAGATTACATGATATTTTTTCATTCATTCTACCTTGCATTTTTGACAGTGCGCGGAGTGAGATAAAAGACATAGATTCATGCCTACTTTCTTGGGCTTCGTCGACAATGCTACTTGATGTAATTTGATTATTGTTATTGCTTTAATCATAATTATCGCTGGTCTATTCAACTGTGCACTCTCACATGTCTTGACGGACGTCTATGATGAGGTTGGCGCAAATCCTTTAGCACACAAAGGCATGTAGTAGTAGGTAGCCCAAGAACAGCACAAGACAGAAGTAATACTTCACTGTAATCTTCATTTCAACAGTATTCTGGCCCTATCAATTCATCTCTCTTCTATCCATCCTCCTCCACAATTACTACCACTACAGTGGTACTAATCAACTTCGTTTTTCATCTACGAGGCACTTCTCTCAGGTAGCCCTTTTCTACTTGTAGTGGCTTCCATTAAGGTTTTAGCTAACAAGATGTTTTTTGTTGTTAGATTGGTTTACTGATGACTGTAATGTAACAAAAGTTCCATACACCTTTCCTTATACTAATTCACCTTACAGTTGTTGCCGACGATGATGATGATGGTGATAGTAGAGTTGGAGTTGTAACTATAAACATAACAATGGCCACAATAGTGTACAGCTTTGGTCAAAAAAGTTGTAACTGTGGTGTGGAAAAGTGGAACAGAGGTGACTTGACTAAAAACTTTAAGGTACTCTTCACTGTGAGTCAGTAATCTTCTCCTTTGCATTTCAAGACAAGAATTAGTGAGCATTACATGAGGAATAAAATAATAATAATAATAATACAGCGATATTTTAAGCCGTCCTTTGCAATTTTGGAAACAGAACAAGAATGTCGACGTTGCTGAAACTTGCAGACGGAGTAATTTTTGGACATTAAATTGTTATGTAAATCATGCAAAACTTTTATGCATACGGAAATTTAGTTGGTTTCTTATCTTCGAACACATTTCATTTGCGCTTAATATTTTTTAAAGGGCTAATAATAGTAAAATGAAATGGAGACCAGATCCGACCAGAGACCTGCGTTAAACCACAATGATCCTTGAGTATCCGTGGAAGCATGCACAAGTTTTTATATACCATGTCACATGTTGTCGTGCTGGTACGCTCCTAAGAATGTCGTTCGGGGAAGATGAGACTTTCCTTTTGAGTGTTTCCAGAAGCAGCTCAAGTTGCAGTTTAAATGCAACTTAAATAAGAAAGTAGTATTTTGAACCAAAATGTATTCCATTCTAGTCGTTAAATTATTCCGGACAAATTTGTATCCAGCCGTAGAGATCGAGAGAGAAAGTGCTGGATATAAACGAGAAAGGAAACCCCTTTTATGTTGTTAAATCATCGTCGTAATGCTGGTCCCTGTGAAAAAACATCCGCTTCTTTCTCTCTCTCACTCTCTCTCTCTCTCTTAATATTTTGTTAAGTCATCAGTTTTCTTCCTCAAGTCTTCTTCCAATATGGATTCAACAACTTGAGTTTCTTTAGTCTATTATGGCGAAGTTTGTACAGGAGGATCACTGCATAGTAGTTTTCTCTGCATTTGCTCGGAGGGAAGAGCGACTTCTAGAAAAATGCAAGTGGGCTGAGAGATACAACTACATCTTCGCTGTCTTCTATCTCTGCCGTCGACCGTTCTATTGATAGACTATCTAACATCACTCCGTCGTCCGTTTCAGCACAGTACAAGGATGAGTTGTAGTATATATGATGATGACACGACAAGGTACTTAAACATATACCTGTGCTGAAATCACTTCGTTTGTGGTAGTGAAATATTATGTGATGCAAATCAAGAAGGGAACGCCGGCTGTATGTGTCTGCTCGTTGTAGATATCTGCGTGGTGCCTGAAGATGATGATAGCGACGGGTGACGATGATTATATAATATACATATAACAGTTTGAAGTGTAAAGCGAGCTGAGAGATCTCGCAGAAATACTTACGTGGTTAAAGGTGCCTTTGCTATGACTCCGTCTCCCTTTCTCCAATTCATCTCTGTGTGTAGTGGCGTGGAAGAGTTTGTGTGCGCACTGGTGATCAGGATGAAGATCAGGATGGTGACGAGAATAGGAGGATGCGATGGTGACGTTGTTATGCTAATATCCCTTTGAAGAAGCAGTCGACCTTGGCTGACATACAGATGGATAATAAAGATAGATAAACTGACACATAACAACCCATAGGTTATGATTTTTTGTACAGTCTCACTTTTAGTCTGTTAGATAGGTGCTAGGCTCAAGTGCTTTAGGCCGTATGTTCTTGTTAAAAATCAAATATAAACGTATTTACCAGGGGGTTCATGCAAGCAGAAAAAGTGTGTTTGCATTTTTACTTTTACATCACTTTACACACCACCACTACAATATATTAGATCCGTTACGGGAATGATCAATACACATGTGTGTGTGTCTTATGCATACACCAATATTATATTTTTTTACTGTAGGCAGCACAGTCCGTAAAAGCTCTTATACAACTGTGACGCATTTGTAAACATACCGATTTAAGTTTTTCATATAGTCATCCCGTAGGACATCCTGCACGATTGAAGTTCCTAGTTTTTATGTATATCGCCACAGATAATATCGTCGTTATATCTTCAATTTTCTAACTTTTCATGATTTCACGCCAAGATCCCATTCGATTGGCTCACATGACAAAAACGACTTCTTGTTGCTGAAATATCCTTCTCGTAAAAAAAGTAGAACACTTTTTTAAAAAACTGAAGTAGAGCAAAAAGCAAAGTTTAGGAAATTGTCACAATTTTAAACAATACAACACCCATAACATGAAACAGGATGCGACAGTAGTCAGAGTCAGTAGCCACCAGAAACCGGGTACTCTCTACACGGAGAGTTGAAACGTAAAAAAAGATATTCCTCAAAGTTTTAAATTTCTATGGTTATGATGTCTTACATTTGCGTCGTCGTCGTGGTGCTTGGGCTGCGGCTCCTTTTTATCTTTTAGCGTTCCTTTGACACGCCGTCTCACTTATTTGCGAATTTTAATGAATGTCTTGACTGGATGCTCAATGCTAAGCGTTGGTGTGCTAAGCAAATAAACTGTTATTTAAATAGTAACAATCGGCTGCTGTAAAGTGAAAATGAATTAGTGTTTCCCACTCCTTGTGTAAAGGAACGGCACTGATGATGGTGGTGAGGCAAAAAAAATATGGGCAACAATCAGTAAAAGAAAACGTAAAACACTTATTTATAATAAAAAGGACTGGAAATAGCAGTTAATACACGAACAACAAAAGTAATAAAATATACAAATACATTTGGGTACGAAATAAGTTTTTTTTATTCCGAGTGAGAGAAAGAGAGAAGAAAATTCCTTGACAAGAGTTTGACTTTATGGGAATGTACACTCAAAATTGACTGCGAGCAGAAGTTGATATCTCTGGAAGAAGAAAATAACAGGCGGGGAAAGAGGAATCTCTGGTTTTGTACGAGACAAAAAGAGAAACAGAATGTGTACATCAGCAACAATTTGATTGCTTTTATTATTATCGCTGTAAGGGGGATGTTGCTGCTGGCTACGACAGCTCTAATTCTTCTACAAAATGTCTCATTTCAGTGGGTAATTAATTATTCATGAGATGGGATCGTTACTTAAGAAATGTAATAATTTTTGTGGGCTATACAAATACACAAGTCTCCTTGACTTTTTGCAAGAGTTTCTTCATTTTCCATTAGCTTATATCTTCCTTGTTTTTCTTCCCTATGCATCCGCTCCTTTTGCTCTTATGCTTATTTTATTCTAATAAAGTAAAGAAGTCAAAATCGTCAAATAAAGAGAGCGTGAGAGTAAGAAAGAAAAACTACTCCGCGACAGTGTCTTACTGGTTCTTGTGGTGCTACTACAACTACGTCTTTCATCTGTCTTACTACTTTTGCATTATTCAGACATTTTTGGAGACGAGACAACAGGATAGTGCGTTACACTAGAGGCACATGTACTTTGGCATTAAGGGATCTACAGCAATGTCAATATTTGATTTCTTACATGCTACAACATGATCGTATGCAGGCGGACAGAGGGTGGGAGATGAAGAGAGAGAGAGAGACACACACACACACACAAAGGAAGAAAATGCTGATATTTCAAAGCACAGAAATTATATTTTATCTATACGAACAAGAGAGCACCAGGGGCATATTGTAAGAATGCCGTGTATTCTTCTTTAAAACACAAAGAGTCTTTATGTCTTACTTTACTGAAATCTTTCCCCTTTTAACTATTTTCAAACCCCAACTTTCTCGGAAATACGGATCTCATTTCAGTTTTTTTATTCCTTTACTTTTACTACTTGATTCCCTACCAATCATTGTATTGACTCGAGTGCCTGGGCTCTATTTCAAAATCTTGTTCTCCGTAATTTTTCTATTGAAGATCGTGTTCAATTAAGAACGAGATTTTGCATGCGTGTATGCTGTCTAAAACGTTATAACATTATAGACAGTTCTGAATGAGTTTCTGTACCTTTTTGCTGGATAGACGAGCGAACGGGGATAGTCGAGACGACAAGAAACTACGGAGTTTTAGTTCAAACAGAGAGTTGTCCTGAATGGAATTTTAATGAGTATCACATCATTGTATTTATCTAAGAATGCATCTACATTTTTACAACTGCCATAAAAGTGAGCATGTACATAAGGAGATAAGACAATATAATAAACCTACACAGCACCAGTCTCTCAGAGCACACAGACTGGTGGCATGGGTTTATATACTTGGTCTTTGAATGATCCTGTCTTTTGTTGGGACTCTGTCCTTGTGTTGTTATATCGGTGTGGTAAATCGACACAATATGCGCAAGTACACATATTTATATATACTTCTGTAGCAGGTCAGCACTTAATCATTACTCCTGCACACACGTTCACATTTCATTTACCGTCCCTTTCAATTTTTAAGTTGATGTTCTACATGACATGAAAAGTTTCGTAGCGAAGATTCCGGTCTTAGGAGCTACACTCATTATTTTGGTGATGGGTGCTATACACCATAATTTTCAGCATCACTTTCACTCACCGAGGTCTAATGATGACGACAAGGGCGAGCTTCCCTGTTCAATAATTTTCCAGCGTGCTGTTATCTTTGCTGATTTGTCCTTGTGCCTTTTTTCGTATCAGTTCCTCCGTTCTGTAGTATGAAAGTTGAGACGTACTTCCGAACTAGTAGTGACAGTAGTGGCTGCATTTGACTTGTATCATTTCAACCGATGATTTTCGATACAGACGAGAATCATTTTGTATGTGTGTACTCACTACTGCCGTCTTTTCCCTTGATCTTACTCCACCATGTCAAATGTACAAATACTATGTACTTCGTTTACTTTGGCGCTCATGGCATCATCAAAATTCAAGGTCCTCTCTGTCTCTCTCTCCCTCTCTGATTTTTGGTCCATTGACATTGATTGTGTGAAGCTGTCCTCTTTTTGTGTAGTTCTCGGAGGGAGGCAGTGACAGTGGAACTGCATCGTGAACAAACAACAATAAAGGAAATAATAATAATAATAATAATAACAAAAGTTGGAAACAAAATGTGAAAGATGAGAATTTTTAGTGAGTACAACCCCTTTCTCTTTTTTTTCTAAGAAGGCATTAAAAGCAAGATTTGAAGGTCTAAAAGCAAGGATTTTCATCGGCGAGAAAGGCATGATAGAATTTTTTTTTCCTTTTATGTTGGTTTTAAAACATTTCTCGTTTTGTAGAATTCACTCAGACGTGACTTTAACGTTGTTAGCATTTTCCTTCCTTTTGTATGATGATAGGGGTAGCGGTGCAGGGAGCAGCCGTGTTCTTGACAAAAGCGATTGTAATGATGGCGACCACAATGATGATGACCTTGTCGCCATGTTCCAATTTGATTATTACTTTTGCTTTAACCGAAAATATTTCTGCATGCATGGCGTGTGTATTCTCTTGCCACAATATATTCCTGTGTAGCATTCACGTTCACTATATGCGGTGCAGGTATTTTACAACTTTCCATGTCATCATGATTACCTGTATCATTACCATTATTAACTTTATTATTAGTAGATATTAAAATTGGAAAACTTTTCCGGTTTGGAGCAATAGTGGTGGTAGGAATTGTTGCAAGGGAAGTGGTCGCAACGCTCATAAATTCCGGTTTGTGCCTCGTACGAAGTAACCGTCCTCATACCTCCACTTGTTACCAGGTTCTTCAGAAGTAAGTAGGACATATTATATATCACAATGAGGCATTTCTACAAATTGTTGGCGGAAAATCCTTGAATTATTCCCAAAGTTACTTTGTGCCAACCCAGTAATGTATACCATTACAAGGAAACGAGTGCCTTTTCATTACTTTCGAATAAGTCCACTTGCCGCTAGTTCTCAGGCAATGCTGTTATGTACGAGCAGTGCGGCTGTGTGAGAAGTGTACAAGAAAGAATAAATGAATTTATGCACTATATTTCAGTCACACTTTCAGGTAAATTTTCCAATTCAGCTGAGCATATAGTCAGAGTTTATCAAAAAAAATTCACTATCTGTATGCTCGTTCGTGGTCCTGGTGGTTTTTCTTTTATTCCGTTTGTACGTAATCACCATAAGCCCCAGAGAAGTACCGGCAGGAACAGGAAACAGAGAGCGAAAGAGAGAGGGACCGAGAGACGATGAGACATGGTTTAGGGAGAAAGGAATGATTCGGTGAGCATGTATCCAAAAATGTATGCGTTCCAACCTAAAAGCTAAAACGGCACACACGTCGATGCGGTATGTATCTTGCTGAGACAAGCGTGAAACAAAGCTCGTCAAAATGTGGCCAGTGTGTGTGTGTGTGTGTGTGTGTGTGTGTGTGTGTTTGGATGTTTCACTTGCCTTTTACTTGGCTAGTTTTCTCTCCATTCACGTTTTTCACGTTGAGTAAAAGTTTTAACTTGTTCGTAACAGCTGACATGGCGGAAAAGAGTTGTAAGGGCCAACGAGAGCTACCCATCTATTCATTATGACACAAAAGTTATACAACAACACAAAGTGATATTACACGTATCGTCTTTTCGTCAAGTGTGTGTGTACTACTCAGTCAGTAATGCGCTACCGTACGGCTATTTTTTAATCGCCAGAGTGCGTTTATCTGTATATGTATACCATATAGCAAGCATCATGGGCGCCATTGTCGGTACGTACGGTCACCACCATTCACAGTTAAATGACTCTCTGGCTTGAGGGCTCCTTTTGGCAAGGAAAGTCTTAAGTAAACCGCTACTCTTTTGCGACTATAAGCGCTATCATTATTATTATTATCGTCGTCCTCGTCATATTATTCTTTCGTATAAATATGTTACATTAGTTGTGTGTCGCGTCCTTCTCTCTTTTGGCAACGAACAAAAGAGTCTCTTACTTGACTGTCTCACTTTCCTTGCCTGTCTGTCATGCTCTTACAAACGTTCATTCAACCAGTCATTTATTCACTTAAGTTGGACTTTTTGTGTTGATTCTCGGTAAAACTGGGCAGAAACAGGAAGGAATCAAAGTCAAACTTTTCCTACTTCTTTTCTTTTCTATCCTTCCCTTTCTCTTGTGTTTTATACTCTTGTTCTGCCAACCATTCTCTCTTCTTCCACCAACTCAACTACAATGTCATCTTCACATCTCAGCTGTAAAGGCAACTATAAGGAATCCCATAAATGAGAGACAGGATGGATCAGCTTCCTCACCCTTTCAGTTTGTCACCACTCCACAGAATATCCCATTTAAACGGGTTATGTAGAGTATCCTAATTAAACAGTAAACTCCCTCTTACTTTTCAACAGGGGTGACAATCATGTCTGCGCCTTGACGTGTGAACTTGCAACCTGCGAATTTGGGTTTCATTTCATCTTTTCGTGTAAAAAAAATCACTGCTTCACTCATTATGATTTTATGTGAAGCATCGGATCGTAGAGAGTGAGAAAGCGAGTCACCAGAGTAGAAAATCATTTAGTTTTTAACTGGGTTTCTTCTCCCATTTCTTTTCTCACCTTTCTGATTTCCTTTGAAGTTGAAATAATATTTCAGTGGCAGCCTGCACGCAAATCATAATCTTTGCTTTGTGGTCTCTAACCTTCTCTGCTTCCCATTCATCAGTTTTATTCTTGTTCTTTCACTGTAGTCAAATACCGCAGACCTCACTGTCACTCCCTTAAAATTCCATTCCATTCGGAACTCTTTTTTGTGCTCTCCCTCCCTTTCCTACCTTCTGCTAACTCTGCAGAGAGTTACAATGCAAAGTTTTCTTTCGATTTCGTATTACTTACACATCTTTCCCCTTTTCCACTATTTTCTCCCATTTTTTCCAATTTGTCACTTCATTCCAAAGTAAACATATGCGTCTATCTGTGCTATACTGCGACTCTGACTCTTTACCATTTCATCTCTTTCTTTATGTCAATTCTATTGTAACCTCCAAAGGAATCTCGAAAATCATTGAACTTTCTGCTGTTTGTGCAATGTACTTTTCTGAGAAGTACAGAAAAACAGTAAGTGCTACATCAGCTTTAACTTCACTTCCATATTTTACGTTCCATGATCCCCGTCACTCTTTCTTTGGTCTGGCAGTAGTGATGATGCAGAAGGAAAGGTAGAGAATGAAAATTCCCCGTAAACTGAGAAACAATAAACCAGCTTGTTTTCAAAGTATATTACTTATCCTTATGGTATTTATCCATCATCACATGAGAGAGGCACAGAAAAACTTTCTACTACCATAATGCATGGCAACAGATTAGAAATATATAATGAAGAAAAGTCACCTCGGAGTGAAGTTAGTTGACCGGGTGTGTGCTTCCGACATCTATCCCCCTCCATAACTCTCGTCCGCATGACAATACAAAAATATAATTTTTGCAGTTAACCGTCTAAATTATAGAATTATAGTGTACACTTTCACGAACGAGTATGGTTTATGACATTTCGCCTCTACAGAGGTAACATAAAAAAAAGTAATGACAGGTTGCCAATTTTCTTTGGGAACTATCGCTACAAAAAGGAGCACCCGTGAGGTCTTTTATCATGTGCCTCCTCATCATTATCACTAATTTTGGGCAATTGAAACAAGCCTGTAGATGACAAACCATACCATTAACATATGAACTTTCCATTTTGATGATATATGTGCTCTTCGTCTAGCGTCTAAATTTTGCTTACTTCGTCGCTCTGCCTTGCCGTACATCAATTTTATTCCCCGCCTCCACCGCATCATACTTCATTTACTTTTAATTAAGAAGTTGAAAACCAAAACCAACTAGCCCGAGAGAACGAGGCGAGGGGGAGAGAGAGAGACCGGGAGACAGAAATGAAAAGTGAATGACGTTATACGAAGAAAATGATGGAGTCGAAGTTGTTCCCGAACGGTCTGTAGTGGCAGTCTCTTGTGTGTTTTTGGTTTACATCATTTGCTGAAATCCACTTCTGTTGGGAGAAGGAGAGTCGCAATATAATACTAATGTTTCTTTCAATTAGAACTTGACACTATATAGTGAATAGGGAGCTGTAAAGCGACGTGATACTAAAGAAGCCGTGACATTGTTCATTCCGCGTGACTGCGTCGTTTGGGGAAATAAGTAAAAGCGGAAATGAATGGAAATATGAGTACCATCATTATTCATTCATTAACTGCAAATTTCTTCGAATCTGTTTCTGCTCACTCCTACTGTTATTACGGGATTGTACTTACGTTTGAGGTTAAGCGTAACTATGCTACTTATGATATCACCTTGTCAGTCCACATGTGTACTTGTCCTACCGTCCGTTATTTTTCACAAAAGTACCTTCATTTTTCTATAAAGTTTTATTTCAAATGATTTTTAAATCCGGTTTTTGTGCATAACCTCCCATGTGGCAGAGATTGGACTGCATCTATAAACGGACATTCAGAGCGGAACCGAAGGGTCGCTCAAATTTTTTTTGTGAGACCCTTAATTGATTTAAGGGTGAACCCTGTAAATTTGTTTTTATCATACATACCAAGTATTGCTCTGAACGAATTACACCTGCATATATGCCAAAATATTTTGATTTATCTATAGCTCTGCAATTTGTAGTCCGATTGGATTGGGGTTTAAAAATTATCTTGATAAAGATACAGGTACGCCAATCGCCTCTTACGTTGGTTGGACCCATGTTGCTTGTTTAAAGTTACAAAAAAAATTGCAGAAAACACAGTTTTAAAAGGTGCTATGGATGATAAGTGCCTCTTGAGCATAACCTTAAACGGTACTGTTTACTCCTACACTACTAACTACACCTACAAAGTACATTGTACAAGACTCTTTTGCTAGAATTATCACAATCAGTTAACAGGGTGAATCAAACTACAATGCATGCTTGTACGAATATGTTTTTTTAATAAAATCAAACTTGTACATATTAGGGAATCAGCAAGTAACTTGCTGATTTTTCTTGTTGCGTAGGCTGCTAAAATGGTAATATCCATGCATGGATACAGCGCAACTTGTACATTCTGTTACACCGAACTCTAAACCTATTATACTTAAATTTCCAGACGGAGCGCAAATCAAAATATGACGCTGCTATGTATACGAGTGGTAACTGGTAACGAAACGGTACACGACACGCTCGGCACAATTGGGAAGTGAATAAGTAAAACGTACAAATATCATCGTTACAAATGATTTGAAAAGCAAAATACGATAAGCATATATCCCTACACGCATTTTATTACATGTAAGTTATTGCTGGTCTTTACGAGCGGCGTAATTAACAGTTGAGCTGTTCTATCACATTGCTGCTACCATTTCTCTATGGGATTGTTTTGTGTGACTGACTATCTTTTATTTTTATATTTATGTTCGCTGTATTAAATAGCTAATAAACATGGTCGTATTATTGCATTGTTTATTTTGATCGCTTGTTATACTTACGAATTGCTTGAACTTTCAGTCTTTTAAAGGGGGAAACTAAGATTTTTAATGGGTCTAATGAAGTAAACTGAACTGAAGTATTTTAACGCCGACAGCCGACAACAAATTGCGAGTTTTTGTCGTGTTACGGTAATATACTGGTGAATATAATATTAGCAATGCTTAAATACAACAATGCAACAGTTGATGAGATAAAGGCGGTATACTGACACTTTAAATACGCAGACGTAATTATTTTGTATCATTCTTTTGAGGAAAAAAACATCTTAAGGGATGCTGTCAGGAATGGAGATGGAGCAACATACAATGGCTCTCTAGATAGACATGGCAGAAACACGTCATCGTTGTCACGTCAACCAACACACGTAGTGCAGCGTGCATGTAATCTGCCTATACATTCCGACCAACGACACGCCAAAATATCTCAATAGAATAATATAGAAGATGCCACTGCACAACTGTACCACAACGCGTCACACAAATGAGCTAAAAAGAACGTCGTAAAAAAGGCGACCACCAGAATAAAAGAAGAGTGAAAAGGCATAAATGTAAATTGTGTCATGATAATTTCTCTCTTTTGACTCCTCACTGCCTCTTCTCCTGACTGAAGTGTATTACATTTCGTGCGATAATACGAAAATACACAAGACGTCTTGCTGCGGCTATAACAATTCTCATAAAAGTAGTGTTTGTTCCACACAGTGTCAAAAATACCTAAATATGCATGCGTGCATGTAATAAAAATGCATATACAATACTATTATTGTTGTTGATATTATTATTAGAGCAAAAAATAGCAGTCAGCCTCACCACCAATCTTAGTGAGGCCGCCAGTAGCAAAATTGAAACAGTTCTGGTAGCGTTTGTCTTGAACAATGTACGCACCTGCTGCATAGTCACTTTGTTATTTTTTTCTCACAAAAATTCAATGGAAAGAAAGTACGACGTCACCTCAAATATTACTCCTCTTTCATAGTAGCCACCACACTGCCGTACATGCCTCACGGAGTAAAAAAATAGTAGCCGTTTAATTTATGCACTGATTTACAAAAAGGAGGCAAAATCATTAATAATACATGATACAAGTACGTAGAATCATGAAATATTATTATTATTATTATTATTTTCATTATTATTTAGAATTGTCTGGCAGCAAAGCAGCAAAATATTAAAGGCATCCTTTATGCACTCTGTTGTTTTATTTGATAGGTATTGCTATTATGATTATTGCTACGCTGATTTGGGTGGGTACGCTTTTTATTACCATAATGTTTCATTTCATTCCATGATTGTTCATGCTCTGCAGCAGTGCAGCGAAGAAAATTCCCATATGCGACTGCACACAGGTATAATAGTAACCTATATGTGAAGTACCTAGAAGTACCTATCTATATGAAATAAGTACCTATAGAGAAACAAGGCGTGTCAGCTATTGTGTACCTACCTACGCTGCTTGCATGCACGCTCAAAAAAACTGAAGAGAAGCCGAGTTTTGTGTAGAATAATAAAAATGCATTTTACTAGTGCTCATTGAAGGATACTATGTATATACGGTGTACTTAGGATAATGATACTTTTTCACATTCCTTCTCTGCCATTGTTCTTCAGCCACATTCTCACAACAACGCTTTACAACAACAGGTGGAACAAGAGAAGAAGAAACAGCAACAGAAATACTCTCACTGTCAGAATCATTCAAATTAAACTGTTTTTTACGCCAATGTAATAGGAGATTTATAAATACATTTTATTAGCATCATCGTAATATTTATCCCGTCAAGGTTTTTTACACGCAGGTGAGGAGCTTTGTGCATCGAAACGACTACTGCAGTGCAATTACAATGCCATTTCGAGAACCCACCAAGGGAAGAAGTTGCTCTAACATTTGTGTTAAAGTTGATGATTGTAATGATTATCATGATGATGATGATGATGATGCTACGATAATAGGTTGGTTTCCCTTTCCTTTGCCAATCTATCTTCACTGTGTTTCAAAGAAATGATTTTCTTTTCGGGATAATAAATGCGCATTTTAAACGCACAGTAATTTTTCTCAGTCCAGTTTTCTATCCTGGGTGCATGTTAGCTTGCCAATGGTTTCACATCCGCTGCATTAACTGCACCAATAATTGGACAATGAGTTTTTTTTATCTCGAAAAATAAACAAATTGTAAGCCCAACCAAATTATCGTACACAATTTGGCCCATTTCGAAACCGTCATTTAGTAATAATAAATTTGACTTTTTCTTACAAACACTTTTAATGACTTGAAGAAGAATACATAGAGCAAAACCAAAGAAAATTCAAGATGGGAGGAGGAGGAGAAGGAGAAGACGAAGAAGAATTAAAGAGCAAGATCTTTTACAAGGAAAATGCATGTATTCTGCTGCTTCTGTACGAATGCCAGAATCAGTAACGAACGGCGTCATGAGGCTCTTGGTGATGGTGGGGGTGGTGGTTTGATGGTAATGATGATGAGCTATGGTTTTTCTCTCATGAGATGTTGATGATGATGGAGATGATCCGCTTTGTTCTGCACCAAAAATCTTGAAAGCAACACAACAAAAAACAAATGTGGATCGTAAAAATGCATGATAAAAGTTATTTTGTTTGATGTTAATACTACGGAATCATGATGGTAATAATGATGATAGTGATAAAGTAACGCCAAATGAAAAGCATGATATATGATACACGTATTTATCCAACATACACATTAAAAAACCGAACCGTACAGCGAAAATAAAAGTTGCCATTATTTTCCTCATAAAAATGGTTGGTGTGCATTACCAATATTAGGTATTCCTCATCACTTCTGGCAGCCGTATTACTACAGCGCCATGTCACACTATCCGTGCGTGTACGTACACATTTATATGCACTACCGCAGTCTCTCTGTCTCTAGTTCTCGTCCCTTTAAAAGCATATCCGTTAACGTGTCAAGATAATGACACCCAGCAGCAGCAAAAGTCACTTTGGCTCTATAATTGGTGAAAATTGTTCAATTTAGAATAAAAAGGGGTAATTTTCAGCCACTGCAATAGTAGTAATAGTCGTAGTATCAGCAAGCACAAGTGTGTCTATCTATAAAAAAAAGACGAACGGAACTTGGTGATGACACAAATTACAATTTTAAAAATTCTTATTTTTATACATATTTTACAGCACTATAACTAAATATACAGCCTTAAAATAGTAAGTAATTGTATATGTTTATTTAAGTCTGTCATATAATGATGAATAAAATAATTCAAATGTAGTACATAATGCTGTTCTTGTGGTATTGTGTGGCTCTGTAGGTATGCAAAAAACCGCTACAGTTACTGTCGTAGATTCCTACGAAGTGTATGAATTTTCTCAACTATTACTATGCACCTCTTGTGGGACTTTACGGAGCTACATGTCAAATTAATTTTTTTTAGAAAAAAAGACACTATATGTTTGTTTACATGGTAATTTTGTAAAAGGTACACGTTTCTAATACGCACACATGCATAAGAAAAAAATGTACGAGTACACGTCTATATACTCACACACTTGTGAAGGATTCTTTGCCTAATTTACCCATTTTTGAATGATGAGATTACAGATAAAGTTTCTGCTTTGTCTACGAGGTACTGTGGTAAAGAGAGGTTATCCACAAGTAAAATATGCTACAGACAATTATTTCTTGCTTACGTTTTTTTAAAGTATAGTAAAGTATATAGTCATTCTCGTCGTCAAGTTCAAGTTCCATTTTTACTATCGTCTAAATATTCACATGACGAATATGAGCCATGGTGGTAGTATTACCACTGATACTTGTTTATTGCTTGATGATATGAAAATAAAAACAAGAGATTTACAGCTCCTGTCATCAATACATACTTCTTGGCTTGGCATCTAAAAAAATAAATAGGCATTGTGCTTCGACAGCCATGATTATCTTTAAAAAGCGTCTTTATTAAGATTTTATTTGTAGGTATCTTTTTGTGTTCGTGAAGTCGTTGAAAGGGAAAACATGAGAATAAATAGGACGGTCTTATAGGTGTACCGTTTGTTTGGACTCCATTGTTTGACAACATGAGTTTGGAGGGCAAACGTAAGCATAGTACATGTATGTGTAGGTCGCTGCAATGTAAGCAATTTTTTGTGTAGCTTCACTGCCTTCTTCTGTATCATATAAAAAGATCGTTAATAATATAAACACATCAGCGTTTTCCATTCTCTAGATCAAAGTATTTAGTTATTACTTTTTATTATGTGAAACGAAGGGGCGACGGGTTTTCGCTAATTCATAAGCAACAGATAAGCAAATATATGAGTGCGTCTGTAAAGGAATGCGCCTAGTAAAATCATCATTATTGCTACTAAATGAGATATCTATCAAATTGGATTGGAGGGTACACGCCTTTCAATAATTGGATAACTGAATGGATCAGGATCAAACATGTATGTTTGTGCATTCATTGATGAATATATTCATAAATAATGTGAATTTTATGGTGTAAATGATTTACACGCGCGTTACGGACTACTCGTATATTCGTAAATTTAGAACACAAACACATATGAGCTATTTTCGTAGCAAAATTAGGGAGGTCACTAATGAATGAAAAAAATAAAAAGGAGTGGACTTTTATTATTGTTTGACTCGCACAAGGGCTGTGTCACTCCGTCGTATCACCTAAAACAAACACATAACCTACAGCGGAGTCAACAAACAGCGACAACTGAATAACCATCAATCGAACCCCCTCCCCCCTTTTTATCAAATCGGAAAACAAAGTCGTTGTAAACTTGGGCCTGTATAAAGTTGGCAAGAATAAAATCCTGTATAAAAGACAAAAGGGACGAAAAATATGACAACTTAACAGACAATCTTGGTGTTTTGTTAAATGAACATCTAGCGGTTTTGTTAGCCTCCTTGTTACGTTGTTAACACGTGATGAAAATGGATTTTGGCTTAAGGTTTTCTTGGTTGTCGCCTGCTGCAGTTCTGCTGCAGCAGTAACTGTCGCCAAACGTCCAACAGTGGAGCGTAGGTACGCAATTGTCATTCGAACGTCAAAGACACAAGCTGTCTCTCTCAGGGCGATTAGTAAACGTAAGATACATACAATACATAATACAGGTATTCTAACGACAAATAAAACAGAAAAAAAACATCTTTCATCTGAGTTAACTTATCTGTTATCTTTATCTTTTGGTAAATAGTAATTGTCCTTATACTAGTAAACCAACATCAAATAGGTAGGCAGCAATAACAAAGAAACAAGACTCACCAACTTCACTTATAATTTTACTAATGTGGTGAGATAAAAAATTATAATAGGTTTGTCTATGTCTTATTTAAGACGACGAAGCAACTTGAATGCCTACCGTCATTTTGATATTATTTATGTGCAAAAATTCGTCTGTCATTCACTCGCAGTCAAAAGATTCGTATCATTATTATCAGCAGTAAATTAAGCAGAAATATACATACATAATGCAACGCAACTTGGTCAGAATTCAATCCTTTCAGTCATCATCGTGCATTACCATCGTCAAAATCTCTTTCAAGCAGTTTCCACTCTCTTCATTTACGTCCCTACGATGCGATATACCTTACCACCACCACCACCGG
The DNA here is from genome assembly GCA_027744055.1 of Callyntrura sp. NNG-2020. Taxonomy (NCBI): domain Eukaryota; kingdom Metazoa; phylum Arthropoda; class Collembola; order Entomobryomorpha; family Paronellidae; genus Callyntrura; species Callyntrura sp. NNG-2020. The sequence continues at coordinate 28,431 of JAHZNE010003360.1, forward strand.
CTTGTAAAAAACTGATTGATACTATGGCAATTGGAGGAAAAAATAGATTGGAAAAGGAATAAAAGTAGGCCATTCATTTAAAAGAAAATGAAATTACTACGATTTCGCCATTCAATCCATCCGTTTTTTTGGTTGTTCGCATATCACAAATAAAAAGGGTTATATGGCAGTCATTAGTGATTAATGAATGTGGTCGACTTCAAAAGTTGGTTTGTTAGGTACAATGAGATACTCTCAAGATACCTGTAAGCTCTTCATCAAGACGAAAGTAAAAACACAAGATGGTAATAAAGTACAATGCGACAAATGATAGAACTTTTGATGTTATTTTTAGAAGAAATAGAAAAGTTTATGTACTCCCAAAAAGGATAACCTAGTTTCTCATGAAAAATAGGTGAATCATGTACCTACGTGCATGAGTGCAACGGCTAATCTCTCTCTTTGTACCTATAACAGTCATTGTAGTCTGTCGCCGTCTTTGTCTCTCTGGAACATTTAGCTGTGAACTTTTAAAAAAATCAATAGCTGATCCAAATGAACAGTATGTACAAATTGTCCACATTTCAGATATGTCAAGAAAATCGTGTGCATTTTTTTTACAATTTTTCATTCAAATGGCATACCGCAATTTTATTGCCACTGCGACAATAATAACTACTGCATTGTTGGTGTGCTAGGCAGGCCGGCTCCTTAATTGATTACCTTTATATACACAAAGTGAAGTAGCCATAAGGATGCTAGAAACTTTTTAAGCTTAATGTAGAATGTATTATGCTTTACGAGCAGGGCGCAGGATAACATCGACAGCAACTTACTACCGTATTTTCTATCTGGCTCATAAAAGGAAACTTGCTGAGACATTATTCTCTCTCTCTCCCTCTCTGAACTTTGAGTACATTGTGTAAACTAATGATATGAATGAGGTAAATTTCGCTTTCGTTTCCCTTCCGCCAGCAACCCTAGACTTGCCTGCCGTCATCGTCCTTTGTTTCTGTCATTCCTTCTTCTACCTGTGTACTTACTTCTCCCTTGCCGTAGCTGTTAGGCGCATACAAACGCAATGTAAATAGAACCTACAGGTATGCATGCGTACCTACCCATATTCCTGGCTGGTTTATGATGATGACGCGGATGATATTGCACAGGAAGGAACTTATAACTTTGCAGCATGCAGGCACTTTTTTGCTTACTTCCTTTTTTACATGGGAGAAGTCTGAGAAGTGGTGTAGTAAAAAAAAGAGTTGAGAACAATGCAATAACTTGTGGCTATGCGGACATACAAAAGACGACAGTTGGTGTTGGTAGTAGTGGTGGCGATGTTTGTTGATGTTTTTGTTGTGCAGTTTGTTGGCTGATGATGTGAGTACACTTGTCTTTTGTCTAATCTATAATGGTACGCATGTTTTTGTTACACACACACACGCGCGCGTTCACACACAAAATGCTGTTCTTCCAAACTAATTGCCCTCATCATTATCATCATCGTCATTGTGTCGTTATTATTTCCTCGCACAATTAAACATACATATATACAAACTAAGAAGAAATGCAAAGCAATGCAATAATCGTCATCGTCATCATCATGTCAGATTACAATAACAACCGTCAGTGATCCGCCCTCCACCTACTACAATCTGTTTTTTTTGCATGGCACTGTCCTGTTATTTTACATTCTTTGTGAAATGGCAAATTTAACGCTTGTAAACCGCTTGTGTATTGCTCCTCTTTCAGGCAATTTGAACATTACAAGATTTAGAGTAAACTTTGGCCATTTACCACAAATTTTTTTATGTTAAATGGCTTAAAATTTCACCTATTGAGATAATTAGAGTCTTGAGGCAAGACATGTTCTCTCAAAAATAGGATGACAACACAAGAAGTAGTGACCAGTAATAATATTACTTCAAAGTTACAAATGCCTCGCCTTTTCGAATAGGCATGCAATTTTATCTCTGCTTTGCCTGTTACGACCAGGAATTTGGCAGATGTCGTTCTGATAGTGGTTGTAGCGCTTTCCAATAATTGATTTTTTCACGCATACACAATATACTAATATATGTATTGGTAGGCATACACTGTAATGATGTTTCTGTATAGAGTAAAGGCGTAGCGCGCTTCATTTCATTAATAAGGAAGAAATGTAAAACCGTCCACGCCATAGCTATATTACACTCACAATTAATTCATTGTTATACTATTCTTTTTTGTAATTGTCTTTGTTACACCATCCCATTCCATTAAATCATTTGTTGTGAACTTATTATTGCATACATGTTACCATATATATGTGCAAATACGTGATACTCTGTATCCCTGCCCAAGTGTACGTAGAGGTGGATTTTTATGTGTGCCAAAAAGGAGCAGCCACCACCATATTACTTCCTTTTCAATATAGAGTGAATTTGTTGGTTGGACCAATGGTGACGAAAAGAACCAATACAAAAGGCGTATGTTTTGGAATGGATTGTCTATGGCGGTCAGACAGGCCTTTCGACGGCGATAATTATGATGATCGTGAACTATCATGTCGAAATTTTTTTAATGTAATCGCAAGATTGGATTGCAGATTTCAAGAATACGATTTGTGACATTGGTATTTCCAAAGATTGGTGGTCAATGAGTTTCTTGTGCAGATTTTGCAGACGGTAGTGGTAGTGATGGTGTCACGTTAGTAGAGATGATGACTTACGCTGAAATTCCCATATATGGTTGCTGGGAAAACGTGTTTTCTTCATGTACTATGCTGTGTCACGATGTTTGTTTCGAGGACGGTGAGTGACTTGTATTGGTACTGGCGTGGGGGCGAGTGGTTGTGCTTTTTTTGCTACATCCATTTTCCATGACAAACGGTTCATGTGCCATTTGGCCCCAAGTGGTTGGTGGCTGGAAGTCTCACCGATAGGCAGTCCACATATTAGGACATGTAAAATAGGTTTACGAGAATAACTTGAATTTTTTAAACGTAGAAGTGAACGTGACTCAACGGTAATTCATGGAGGGACACTTCTTGTCCGAGCTGAAGTTGTGCTTTCTCGAGCCATGTCGCTCGGGATACGATATATACTATGAGGATGGATACATATGCACAATATGAAGACATTCTTTTATGAAGTTTAGGCACACCAAATGTTTTCATGTTTGCTTTCAGCACTGATCAAATAGTCGTGGAGAATTCAAGCCAAAATGGAACAAAATCCTTGAGGGAATGCGTACATCAACCAGAGCCAACAATTCGTTGTAGGAAAAAACGTTCTATAATTCTATATCTTTTGTTCTGTCACAAATTCTTAGGAACACTTATTCTCTATTTCGCAGAAAGCAAACACTCACTGCAAAGTATAATAGGTCCCAAAGAAAAACAATTTTGAGCAACGTCACTGAAACTTACATTTAAGAAAGTAGTAGTTTTGCTGAGTCAGTGAATCACTAGATACTCTGCTTTAAAAGAAGTAATACAGACACACACCTCGTCTACCAGAGATGCCTTTTGCTTTTACATGGCACAAGGTTTTCAAACTGTTTTACTGCATTAACAATTTATTTTTCCTTTAATGATATCATCAGAAACTTTGCTTCAGCCATAGGCGATTACTATCCCTCCCTAGAATCGTTTCTGGAATCCGCATGCCGGAGACCTAGGGACCCATAATAATTTGAATGAGGACCTCGTTGTCGTCATCATTCTCTTGGTACTAATACCGCTTGACTAACTACCACTGCTGCTACTGACTACTCCTATTTTACATTACATACTATATTGTTCTGCACGGGTAGCACCAGTGACGACGACGATGATGATGATGATGAGGTAGCTGGTGAACTTTTCCTTTCGTTCCGAATATGATGTACTCATGACCCGACCAAACGCAAACCATCACTATATTTTTTTCAAAAGCAACATTGTTACCTTACGTCTGAAGGGGTTGGGCTACCAATCATTTTCTTCTGGAAAACCCCGTTCTTTTTCCTTTCTTTCGGTTGAGGGAATAACATTTTGACAATTTATTCTAGTACAGGATGCGAAAAGGAGCTAGCAGACCACTATCCTCACTTATTCACAAGGGATAAGGTCATCATTTCGTATCGCACGGCCTACTGACTTCTACAACCAACATAATATCCACATTTTTCGCATCCCCAACGGTGTCCTCGTCTCGTCCAACACTTTACCTAAAGCGCTTCTTTTTGTGCATGGACGTTATATATGTATGCTAAAAAATACTTACCTAAAACCTTTTAGAAGTTACAGAGTTGGATGATGTTTTCAGTAAAAGTCTATTAGTACACGGTTGAATTGCCTCTGTCAGCACGTAACTATTGACTGGTAAGTATTTTAGATTTTTAGTGTAGTCGACAGGCATAACTGCTTACTTAACGATATGATGGTTTTTCATGGGGTGATTGGATGATGACGACGGCAAAAGGATTGCTATATGGTGTCTAAATTTTCAGTTGAATTTACTTATGCCCTTTTGAAAAGACACTACATAACGTGTAATATTTTCCTACTAAAAATCATCATTACGATCACCCTTCCTTTTCCAACTTTACTGCGTGTCAAACATCGTTACTGTCAGTAAACTGCCTAGTGTATATTTGTTCTTGCGGAAAGGGGAAAATCGGTTTAAAAATGATATTAAACTCCGGGAGAAACGGAGGCGGTCTTTGTCAGGATTCACACACCCGCTTGTAGGTAGGCACATTTTTATTAGAGTGATAATGTATCAAATTTTACAGCAAATAAAGCATCATCGTTTCCTTCTGCTGTGCCGATACTCTTATACTTCTTGTTATGACCGTACTTCAACAGTGCTAACCTAGTGAAAAAACGGTAGTTACTCTTTGTCAACGAAATATAATAACAAGCTTGAAAAAAATATTCTGCCCAAATAACGCCGCTTGTATGTGTGTGTTTTGTGCGTTTTCTGTACCAATAAAAGTAGCAAAGGTGTCAAAAGGGTATGAAATAGTGTGGCATAACTCTGACTCTTGTACCACTTGCTGATAAAAAAAATGTTCAGCAAAAAAATAAGACACGGTTGTAACGACTCTACAAGTGACTAGTAGAAAATGTACGTATGGCAACAAAGCACTTTGCTTTTTCACTTCCTTCTCAGCACAACTACTTGTTCCATTTTTATCATTTTCTTCAAGATCATCTTGAGTCGCCGTCTCCATCTCTACTAGTTGTAGACGTTTTCCCCATTTGCTTCTTTTTTTCCATCATCATGTCGTCCCAACTTGCACCATTTTTCTCCATTTTATTATAGAGCACTCACGACAATCAATGATGTATAAATGCCATATCACTTTTTTAGAATGTCTCATTTTTATATAAAAGTTGGCGCGCATACACGCATAGCCTTAAAAAAATATATTTTTCATTTTCCTTTTTTTACACGCCAAACCAAACCGATGCATGATCCACACGTGCGAGCTTTATATGCCGTGCTGTTTTATTTTACCCTATGAGTTGTAACCACAAACTTTTTACCGTATTCGTTTCTTTTGCTACCGCTTACCAACATTTAGTTTTTTTTTTCTGAACAGAAGCTCAGGACACGCCAATTTTTCACGACCCTGTTTCATGCACTCATCGTCAGTAGCAAAAGTTCACTAAATGATAAAAAAGTATATTTGCTGAATGGGTGTGAACTATATAATAATAATAATATAATTTGATATCTGTATGCTCCTTGCCCTATGCTGGCATCATCATCCGCCTTTGTCAACTCTTCATTCTCGCATATTTGTCTAGTTCAAAGTAATACCCAAGAAGAACGTGTGTGTGCAATAAGGTACGAATGAAAATGGGAGTTGATGTTGATGATATGACGCTTACAAGCATTTACTCATCCAGGAAATGTTTTGCACGCGTGTGTGGATTGATGCTCTATCTTAATGTGTATTGATATTTGCATACTTGACGTACCTCAGCAGTAGATCCTGCGATAACTGCTAATATATAACTCTGACCAGCCACAATCAAAGAACTTAACATTGTCTCAGAGTCAACCAGTACTGACATGGCATTGTACACTTTGTGAGGAAGATATGACATCGACATCGTATACCTTCAGTGAAGAGTGAAGGCACTTTGTAATGAAGGTGCATTGTGCTTCTTTGTATGGGCGGCAAGGGAGCACAATAAAGATATTTACATCAGTTGATCTTAGCTAAGTAAAAATAATATGATGAACGATAGCACGTCTTTATAAATCAGAGCATAAGACTGGCAAGCACGATGCCGAAGAAGATGATACGGTCTACAATAATTTAATAATTTATTATAGCTTTGTATCATGTACCATTTTGCTATTGTTAGTCCAATACATTGAGTAAGCGAAGAAAAAAAGGGAATAAGAAAATGGGACGATGTCGTCGAGTTTGCTTCCCTGTCCGTAGTATGTGGTAAGATGACGAAATTTATCTGCAGTTTGCAGTAGTAATAATGCCTTTTTTCAAAGACGACAACGTCAAGTATGACGCTGACGGTGGGGACTTTTTATGTGCAAATTCATTCTGATGCACACAAGAATTCGACCATTTTTTAATGCCCTTCCTTGTCATCTTCAGGTCGGTTAAATGTACATTGTTGCGGTGCAGACTGGTGGTAATGGTAGTAACGGTCTTTGTCATCCCAACTAACAATAACGGTGCGCTGGTAACGAAACACAATACATAATAATAATGTCGAATGATGTACCCTTTTTATTTATCGTTTGCATAAATATCCTATCATCACGATGATAATAGTGCACACACGCGGTGTAGTGTAATGTGTAAGAGAGGAGAACATGAAAGGGGATTTGATTTACTGGCGTTGTTATTACTTTCGTTGTTGCCGTTTGTTCTTGTTGCATGACATGACATAGACCTGGTGATGGTAGTGGTTACGGCGGTGGTGGTTGGTAGGTATGGAGAGATTCGTACGAGGAATGTGAGCAAATAGGGTAAAAAGTGAGTTTTGAAGACAGAGAGCTACATTTTACAATATTTAAAATACATGTATGTACATATATTTATTGTACTTCTCCGCTTTGGTCAATTTAAGAAACTTGTTGACTGCATGACGAGGTCTACTTCCTTTTTGCTGGCAGTCGTTCCAAGTTACGTAATGCTATTATATTTGTTATCCTACTTTAAAGTTTCAGTATATCTATCTACTACTCACATTCAGTCAAGGGAATTAAGTTGAAGTTCGCTGCTTTGCTCGCGAAGCTATTATAATGCCTACTCTATTTACACATGCGTGGCAGGCGGCAGTTTGTAAGAGAACAGAGAGTGGGGCTGCTGTGTTATGGTGTTATTGTTACAACTGGTATACCTATTAGCGATGCAAGAGACAGTTTTGTACACAGGCTGGCTTGGTAGGTACAAGTTGTGGATTGTTATTGTTGTTGTTGTTATGCATTTTATTTTACGTGCTTTGTTCTGTTTAATTGCTACGTGGCGTCTCTGATAGATTTTGTTTTTAAGAAACCAATTAACAGTCACAAGGTGCATTACCCTCTCATTATAGATAGTTGTTGAAGAAAAAACAGAGAGCATGCTTGAGGTCCATGTAACGGAACGATGATGATGACTGAAGCCGGAGATGATGATAATGTTAATAGCGAGGATTGATTTTTGTCCGTGATAAATAAATAAAGCAAAAAGGAAGAGATACAGCCACGGCGTTGACTTTGGGCTAATTGGATGTTATGTTGCTGCGAGGGTGGTGGTGGTGGTGGTGGTGGCGGTGGTAGTGATGATGTTGTAATGTTTGAAACAATAATACGCCTTATTTTCGGAAGTTGGCTCATGTTGTGTCGAGTGTGAGCACAACAGGGTTAGAGTACCATCATCACCGTGCATGATAAAAGTTTTGACTGGTTTTTCTCCGCTGCTGGGTAACTGGACTTAGCAAAGATAAAATTTTTTGATGGGTGCAAAGATTTAATGAGGGGAAAATATTTTCCGACGGCGCTAGTGATGATAATACCACAATAAAGTTCTATTCCGCCTCTCTGCACCATGAATTCTAATGACCTCACACAGCTTGCTCGTCGATTGTGAGTGTAACCTTGTGCCCATGCATGTTGTTATGTAGTTGTAAAATAGCGTGTTGCTACATTTTTGATACTGATCATCATCATCCTCATCACCATCTTCACAATCCTGCCTTGCCTTCGTAGTCAGTAGGTGAGCAAGTGGCAAAGTACCAGTGAAATTACAAGAGTAATGAACTCACTCGGTCTGTATTCAGTTACTTCTTCAAGGATGATCCAGCAGCAAGGAAACTCAAGTCGAATAGTAAGAGATATACACCATGAAACCATTCATTTTCTCTTGTATTACCGCCGCAGAAAAGTTACTAGTTTATAGGGTTTTCCGCGTATGCATGTACCCAGCTGGCGCCGGAGTCAAGGCAGCAGATCATCATATCATCGTCTTTGGGAGGAGAAGGACGAACGAACAGCTTAAAAGAATTTCTTTTTTCCTCTCTTTTACATTTTCATCTTGTTCGCTCTTCTGTTCCTTTCTGACAAGACAGGACGTGATAGATAATATAATAGATGCAGATGCTGCTGCTGCTGCTCTCTCCTCTCTCTTTCTCTGTTACTAACACACTTAAGTGCATGCATACGTAATGCAGAAATATTTTACTAATACACCCACCTATATGCACTATTAAAAGCCAGGCAATTATATATGGCAATATAAAAGCCCACATAAACGTACATTCATACCAATATTCAAATAATCATGATACATGGGTTTAGGTACGTTGATTATAGTTTCAGGTGGTTGGACTCGTAGTAAGCATGGCACTCGCATGAATTCTTCCTTTAAAGATATACACTTATATATATTCAATATTATATATTATAATATGTGCGTAACAACAAGCAGGCAAGCAACCAGCCATCAAGAAGGAAAAAAGCAAGGAAAATGGAAGCGTTTAGTTAGTAATCGTATAAGTATTCAAGGCAGACATTTCCAGCCTCCAGCAACATGGGGAAAAAGATTAATAGAACTTACTCGTTTGCTCACTCTTTTCTTCTAAGCTCTATAATTCTACATTTCTTCCTTTCATCATGATCATCATCAGCAACATCGTTGTAGTCGTCCTCATAGCCTCTCTCAATTTTTTCATTTTCCCCCAACATGGAACCATACTGCAATATTAGATTCTCCTCATCTCTCGCTCTCTCGTCTTTTCTCGTTCTCAGTTTACGTAATACAGAACCAAAACTATCGCTATCATCATCATCATCATCCCCAACGGCAGCAGTGGTAATAGCAGAAACAACAGATACTACTACTACTACAGCAAACAACCACCAAATTCCGTCTTGGACTTGCATGACTTTTTCAATTTTGTGGCTCGCAATATTATTTTGCATGCTATTACGTATGAGCAAAAGAGGGCACGTTTTCTTTATCTGGAAGGATGATGCCATTTTAGGGCCGAGTTCAGCAGAGCCAGTGTAAAAGAAGCAAAAATCCCTGCTGGTAGTAATAAGAGTGGGAAGCTGAAGCCTTTCTGTCGTGCACCGTGCCCCAACATTCCTTTATGGAGCAATTTGCAACCCAATCGTCAACAAAAAATTTGGGCCCGGAAGAACGATTGCCGTCACGCTTCTATAAAGAAACTGGCTTTAGTATTCTTTGCAAGTTTGGCATGAAAAAAAATCAATTTTGATTTCTGACGCAGCCCATGTATTATAAAATAGTTCCGAGTCATCAACAAATAATATATTTTGACTTGTGACATTATTATTATGAGATTCATTCATTAAGTTTTTGTTGCGTCGGGAAAGAAATATAAAATATCAAAGCGTACATACCCGGTTGTTGACTCAACACAAGTGATCTGTACAGTTAGGCGAAACAGCGATCATTCTTATCTTCCTTGGGATCGTCTTCCTTCCTTCCCCGACATCAAGCCGACACAATAATGGAAATTGACAGCTTACCATATTAGTAGCAAGAGTACATGAACCCGTGTATTCTATTACCATTTTTTATTATATGTAAGCTTATCTGAGTATCCGATGTCCGAAAACGCAGGTAGGTATATGCCTGCATGTCCACCTAGGCACGAAACACACAACTGTAATAACTGCAAGCTGTGCAGTCAATTAGACTTCACACTTGTGATCCTTTGTCTCTTCTGTCTATATTATTAAGCGGTCGTCAAACTTTTTTATGATGCGGAATTATTGTAACGGAATAAAAAGCGATGATTGCTTTTCCACTCTGCCCTTTGTTGCTTTTACTATCGACTTGTCCACTATCGAAGCATCCATCGGACACGGACTGTACTTACGCACATAAATGCTTTCGTACACAGCGCTTTTCGTTTACGTTACTTACGACCAGCTAGTCTGCGAGTTTGTGACTCGGTTTGTACAGCCGCCGCTGATAAATATGAAAGGAAAAGGAATGTTAAATTTCGGCCAATTGCTAGTTAAGACCAACAGCTCGAATGAATTCGTAGGTGAGCCACAGGAAATGGTCAATTTTCAAAACTTTAATGAAACGCATACCACTGATTACGTTTCAAACATAACTTTGATACGCCACAGAGACATTTGATGAATCTGAAGTATAATAGTTATCGTAAAAGTCATAGAATGCTGATGCTGGTCGTGCATCGTAGTTAACTAAAGGTTTATTTTATTATCACTAAAAATACATGTCTATCTAAAACCGTTTCTATTACTAACGCCGCACTCCGCCAACGTTTCCGTTATAGCTTTGTGTGAATGTCATGTCATTACTCCATCTGTCTATCATTACTCTGACTATTATTATTGACAGAGGTAGATAAAAAGTCGGAATAAGTCCTAACTTGTAAGGGAAGAGCTCAAATTGAAAGGATGAAAAGGAAAATTGAACATGACACAATACTCAGGCCTTAATTTCATTTCTCTGTCTATCGCTGAAGAAAAGTAAACAGTAGTCGGTGGTGAGAGCAAAAAGGAAAAACAAAAGAACACATCAAATAATATTGCTAAGTGTAGAGAAGGAAAATTTTCAGTGGTCTATACGACTTTACGATACAGTGAGTGCATTATTCATATACAATATTATTGCTTTGTTCCCTCCTCCTCCTCACACACTAAACTTCACTTTAGTGTGATGAACAGAGCAGAGAGAGAGAGAGAGAGAGAGAAGTGAGAGGGGGAGAGAAGTGAACAACGGTCTTTCTCTACAGAACTGCTAATATTATCATTGTTATCATCAAAAAATGAGTAGCGACAGCAGCCGTAATGGAAATACCATCACATCACTTCCACTTTTTCGCAATTAACATAGTTGTCATCATTACTAACCCTGTGTATCGTTATCATTACACAAAGGCACACATAGCTACACAAACGTTAACGTGCAGAGACTGCAGTTGCACCAGTACAACTACTATCGTCATTTCTCTCTCATCATAGCACAGCTGTGTCTTGGTAATTTTCTCCCTCTCTATTTATTTACATCATCATCGTCACCATCAACGTCATCATTTATGACAAATGAATTTGAGCTTATCTCCTTTTTTCAAGTTCTTTGCATCTTCATTTTTTTAGTGTTTTCGGTAGTACATTTAGCCAGCACCTATGGCGGGATGATTACCATGATTGTAATAACGACAAGGGCGGCGTACGTTTAACACCAAGCTGTCTATACGGTATTTGAAATCACGACGATGAATATTTACGTAGTTTATTTTCGTTTGATAATAAAACGCAATCGACGTGGGCAAATGTGCTCAAAGGATTGCCAGTTTAGCAAGACTCTTTCCCCTTACATTTCTCTGGCGCGTCTTTGCAGATCATAATCAACTTTGATACAAAAACAGCTTGCAACAAACAAACATTTCAGGAAGTAATCGCGCTGCTGCAGCCTCCGTTACTAGAAGACGAGGGTCTTCCTGTCTTGTCGTTGGGGGAAGAACGCCATGGTTTCAAAGAAATATAAAAATATTGTTAATGGGGATGATGTCGTTTGAGTTATGCGCATTTAAAATTCTGCATTAGCTACACACATGGTATTCCTCGGTGGTACACTATTTCTCCAATATTACACTCCCCGAGAAGATGAACGAGGCGTGACAGAATCACGAGGACAAAGATGATTATTAGGTTGCTGATGATGCTGACGACGATGATGATGAGTGTTATTGAAAGAGGAGAATTACTGTTACAAGAAAAGATCTGATACGTATCATTAATCAAGATTTTATGAGGAAGCCTGCCATGCCTGGTGCTCGTATGTGTGTGTACATGTGTGTATACTTGGTAAGGTGGGTGAGGAGATAAAAGATAAATACAAGTTGGCACGTCAAGAATCTCATCTTCATTCATCATCGTCAAAGACACAAACTATCGAATCGATTCACTTTTTTGTGCGCGGTGCATTTTAGTGAGGGTTCGGCAGTGTGTGTGCCCGTACGCATCATCATGCAGGTAGATACAATGCGACAACTACCGTTCATTTGCAGATATCAAAATCGTATTTATATTCAATTTACAATAAACTAAGCTGACAAATGACAATAATATCAAATATCTCATTTTGAAGTGTGTCTGTAAACCGTAGTCTATCCAACTCAAATGAGCATTTACGCTTATCTCCTATCAACTAAATGTAATACCGGTTTAATTGAGTATGATGATGATGAGAACGGAACAAGAAAATAAAAATCCCATTTCAATTGCACAACAAAAACAGTTTTGTCAGTTGTCGTTGTTGTTGGCGGTGCACTCACTAACTCACTTCATAATTTAGTTCGCAAATGCAAACGAAATGTCTTTTCATCCTGAATATACTACACGTACAATAATATATACAGGTATTTGTATGGCAGGATGAGGCATGAGCGTCGTTAGCAAAAAATCTGCGTCCAATTGGAAAATGGGAAGTAAAAGGCATCTCTTGACTGTCCTTTTCGTAAGCGCAGGGCACAGCATACCTAAGCGTAGCAAAACTGAAAGGAATAAAACCGTGCTAAAAACATAAATATATCTACAAAATGGGGTGAGGTGACCAACAATAGGTTTGAAGTTTGCACGTACGCAGCACTCATTTAAATTTGAATCAAATAAATGTAATCATACCTATTTGAACACACATTAACATGACTTGCAATAACATTAAAAAATTTTACAAGTAATTATAGTATCATGTCAGATAAATATTTCCATGGTTGGCCAAATTTTGAAGAAAAAAATTACACTGGCGCCTTAATCATGGCATTGTGAAAAAAGAAAAGCTTACAGCGTCGGAAAACATGCTGGGTACCCCATCTTTTCCTCTCTCTCTCCCTCTCTATCTGCCTGCTTGCTGGCTTTACTTACTTAATATTATTACTACTATTTTTCAGTTTGTCAGAACAATTATTTTATTATGATAACAGTTTGGTTATTATGACCTGATGCCTTTTCATTTCGATGTTGGATTTTTGAAGAAAAAAACTTATCTCTCTCAACTGCTTGTATGTAAATGTATGTTGTCTATTTGTTAATATCTCTTTTAACTGCTTACCTACGTGTAGGTTGTGATGATGACGATAATATTAAGAATAATTGTAATCAGAAAGTGAAGTTTACAACGACTATATAATTGGCCAACGTATTAAGCATTATTTGTCTGGTGTGTACCAGCGTTACCATTATTGCCTTTCCTTTGTTCATTTCAAATCAACATGATCATCAAGAAAGACTAATATCCATTTTTTCTGCATTTTTTTCTATACAAAATTGCTGTAGGATGTTTACTTTTTCCACGTTGAGTGTACTTCATGCATGTGTAGGTGTATTACATAAATTATCACTTTTGTTGCATTGGAAAATTTGTACAGAGAACGGCAATTCAGCTCTCTGTATACTGATGCGTTAAAGGCTGTTTATTCTATAAAAGTTCAGCGTCAGGGAACACTTTTGTTTTTACATTTTTCTTTGTATTCAACTTTTGAGCTTTGTGCTTGCAGATTTCAAAAATATTGCTGACATAATATGGAATGTGCAAGTACGTGCATAGAAGAAGATAAAACATTTTATGTGATAAGCATGTACTGTTGTAGGGATCAGCCAAGGCGTTGTTGCTGCTAACATTTCACATTACATATTAGGCATATATTGCTATTTATGCGTGCGTGTTACTGCTAAGTGCTAAGACAGCAGCGGTGGTGGTGTGATCATGTAATAATCTACGATGTGATGAGGGATTTATTGCAACGATTACTTTGACTATATCTTAAATTGTCCATTATGAATGAACGTGTTGGCAGAAAAAGTGCATTATTTTCATTATAATTGTTATTTTTTGAAAATGATTGACTTAATAAATCAAAAAGGAAAGAGTGAATTATATGTCTATGCTTCTTATATACATTGCTGTTGATTGTCAGTCAGTTGCCCCTTGGATTTTTCTGAGTTCCCGTATATGTAGATCGATTTATTAGCCGAGTAAAGACATTCTCGTCCACGTTTGCGCTGGTAGACTTGCTGAGATGATTAAATAAAATAGTAATACTAACAGGGATGGTAGTTGCGTCGCGTGTCACTTGCAAGGAAAAATACTGTCAACAGGAAAGTGAAATTTGAGTTGAGCATGATTTGAATTACCGTGTTGTCAGTTCCGCAGTCAGAAGCTGTTAGGCATTTGTACGTTGCATTGGCAGTTTGATGTAATGAAATGGCAAAATATTTTCAAGCAGAGAGGAATTGAGTTGGAAGGAGAGGCACTTGTTTGGATGTTCAAGAGAGCCAAAGTAAATAGTAAATGGGGACGGGGGCTGCTCTGAGGACTATGTGTGAGTTCACTGAAGACTCCAAATTTCTATTGGCATCGCGTATATTTTCAGATGGACATGCGTAATTAAAAGTGATTTGACCATTTTTTTAATTCAGGTTTTCTCTTCACATTTAATCTAAAATAGAAATCTGTTGTGTCATAATGAGTTGTCTGTCGTCGATGGTCCTGGTACTAACACTATAATAAGAAAAGCGAAACTTTCGATTTGGAAATAAAATAACTACGTAATAACTTTCAAATGATCAACTTTTTGTTCCAGCTACACACATGCATTGCATCGACTTACCAAGCACTGAGAAGCAATAACATTTTCAAGTAATGTCGGTAGTACGCCGTTAAACTAGTAAAATGCTGATGGTTTCAAATATATTTCGAAGTAAGGAAACCATAAAATGCCAATATACGCATTGTTCGCTTTTTTGAAAATAAAATCATGTGCATTTATTCGTATTGGAAACGCACATGATAATTTACTTTACGATCAGCTCATACTTAACGAGCATAGGTAGCGCAAGAACATGTATACCACTAATAATAAATGTACGTGAACTTATAAACAATAGTGCTTGGTCATACACAAAGTTCATCTCAATTCGCACAACAGCTCACAGCTTTTGGTACAATCACACAATTAAATCAACGATCCGGAAAAATGCTACTTAAAAAGTGCGTGTGTACATATCTCATATTTCGTAGATTACTACGGTATTGTTATGTAGTGATGTGTAAAATCTCTCCACATTTTAAAACAGCTTTTCTAATTTCATTTGAAAATTAAGCTTGGCTGCACCGTAGAGCACGTCCCTGTGTTATGTCAGCAGCAAAACGCGAATTTACTGTAAAACTATACACCTCATTTATCTTTCAGGATTTTTTTGCGTGATGATGGTAATGCGACGCTAAAAAAATTAAAGTTTTTTTTACTTAAACGAACATCATTAACATTAGTCTAGTTACTATGATTGTTGTGGTAGAATTGACTCCACTCGGTTGTTGCGCTCGTGTTGAACTCAAACTAAAAACTGTGTTGCTTAGACGCGTGTGTAAGAAACTAAAAGTTGTATATAGGTACTATGTAAGTATGTATTTACTATAGGGGAACAGGTATTTTAAAATATAACTAAAAAAACCTAGCCCATAGCCCCACTTCCTATGAGAAGAATAGCGTCATATCATATTTCTAACTGAGAAAACAAAAGGTTTACTCTCTTCTGTCGTCGTGCATGATAACAGCAGCACAAAACAGCGCTTCATGAAAATTACAGCAATCCTTTTAAATTACGCGAATTCAATACCATTTCAATTCAAAGTTGAGTAATCTCAAAAGTGGTTCCATTATTGCCCATCTTAATATCACTCTTCTTATCACTATTAAAAATAAAATCTCTCGTTGCATAAATCAAAACTGCACAATCCCCCAGATAATTATCATTATCTGGTCACAATACTCTGCGTTGACTATTATTGTGCGAGCCAATTTTTTTTTATCAAGCTGAAACATTTTCATGCCACTAAGTCAGGAAGACTTGTCATTCATAATACCGCACGATGAATCTCATCTTAGGATTGGGACTATTTTTTGCAACAGATAAAGCATTTTTGACGAAAATGAAATTGTAACATATTTTAAAGCAGTAGTGGAAACGCCTAATTTAAAAAGAAAACCTGTATACGAATTGTGATTGGGAACCAACGCAACTAACAACGGCACGAATGATGTGGCTTATCACTGCAACTATCTTTCGTTTTTTTTACTTTGTTGCTGCTGCTCTCTAGCCAAAGATTGCATATCTCTTTAAATATGAACTTTATGCAATATGAATATGATGTGTAGTGTATGGTAAGTTACGGAAAGCATAGTTTACTTGTGTATGTATAGATAGATATGTTTGTCTTTAGGGTTTTGAAAATTGCCCATTGATTTAGCCATCGGTGTCATTCATTGTTACTGCAATATAATATGAACTCAACTTGAATAGACAGCATACCTACTTTCTTTGCCACTGGCGCTTTAATCTTCTTTGATGCTGTTCGTTCAAGGTACAAAACACAAGCCAACATCATCAATGTTCATTTAGCCTTATCATTTTTAATCATTTTATGGTTACATAGTTGTGGTACAAATTATTACTACCGCTGCAGACAACCTCTTTAACCACTGACTACCGACTTGTTTGTGGAAAAAAATTGTCTTGCTAAAATCATCGTTTTTTTAAGACACCGAAAGCTTTTTGCTAAAATGTCGTACACACGTAACGTAAACAGCCAATTATGTTACAGGTACTAAAATTAGTTACACGCTTTTAAAAGCATAATAATGATATGATGATGCTCTTTCTAATCTACAAACTGTTAGAGGCACATTAAAAGTAGCTGTTGGCAATTTTCCCTCTTGCCGCAGAATAATTTTTACATCTCATTTTTACGAAATATTATAATTATTTGTGTTATTCGTCTTTAAAAAAATAATTAGCTGTAGTCATCACGCTCACGTTCTATTCAACTCACATGATGTGAAAGCCCAAAAGGTGATATTTGTACAAAACCTTAACCTGCATACGGGTGTCATCATAAAAACAAAAACGACTGTTGGAATGTGATTGCGCTGCTGTGTGTCATCAAATGAAGAAGATTCTCCTCAGTAGTACAAAGAGTTGAACAAATGACTCAGGTTTGTATAGCGATAAAAATTAAGTGTTCGTTTGAGGTCGTTGTCGATAAAACCAGTTAGTTGTGGTGGCAAAAATATTATTTACAAACAGCAGGATACCTGCTGACATTCCACATCCCTGAATCCATCAAACAGTTATTCGTCAGCTTCTGCTCATCTCATTTACTCATTTAACACAGAACAGCAGCTCAGATGAATTTCCCATTCATTATTTTAATCGTAATGACATCATATGAAAAGATTCATTAGTTTGCTCCTGATCAGCCTACATGGCACGCCAAAGGACGTACACATACCACCACCACCACCTGCACTGGTACTCACTTGTTTTCTTGTCACCCTCCCTCTTTTGTGTCTTTCGGCTCGTCACCATTGCAAAGGCCGCATTCCACACACACAGAAAGACCCTGCACCATTCCTAATTAACTGTGTGTGAATAATCTGGTTACACGAACAGTCAATCTGTTTGTAATTGTGAGTAATTTAATCAAGTTTTCATTTTGTGCCCTGCATAAAATGCAAGTATACTTATATTTTACATATTCTACCATTTCACACTTTGATGCTGCGATGCACAAACACATTATATCTGTATTTTTCGTGCTGATGTGATGCACTTAAGAGCTATAGGGATAAATAAGGTGGAATAAATTGTCAACCTTTTTATGTTTGGGAAGAAATTCATCAAAAATCTCCATGATGGGAATGACTCCTTGTACCGTTTACATTTCGACGTAATGGATAATATTCGTAATGTAAGAACCAATAAGTTTACATTGTTTCGCATCGTTGAAAAAAGGCGTACGACGATGATATTATGATGGTAACAAACACAAAATGAGTGATATTCTCAAGAAAACAAACAAGCCCTATTCGCTATCCATGTGACGATCTTGCATGCACAGCCCTACTACAACAACTACAACCATGTATACAACTGTGCAGCATAAAAACGATTAAATCTGTAATGATTTCTTGGCGTGCTATATGATATTCAATATTTTAGTGCAAAAACTACCCATGTGTGAGAAGACCTGAATGATTTGTACGTGGTGGAGGCATCACCCACTACGGTTTTCATTCTCTGGAGTGTTCTTTTCAACGCCAAGACGAAAAATTCAAAGCGCCTTCTCATCAAGCAAAGCAGAATACAAGATTAGAGTGCACTAGCTAGTACATATTTTTGTAGAAATTTATACTGCCACATAGATATAAATACACACTCACAGACATGCGTTCGCGAATAGTCAAGAAGCTGTTGTACTCGTACGAGAGGGGTTTTCATGCAAAAACAAAATGGGAATTTGTTCCGTTTAGTGATAAAAAGGCAACTGTGTTTTAGAGTTCATTAGATAATGAGTATAAGGTCTGTACGGCGCGCTATTGCTGCTCGAAAATTTTGAAAAAGGCCCCTCTCTGCTATTGCTACACACTATGCTACCTTTCGTGTGTTTAGTGACCTGCACTCCTACAAACTACGCAGCTATCATTATAATTTAATGGAAGCTGATAGTGGGTAATTTAACTTAAAAGTTAATAGTTTGCTGCCATCTTGGACAGTCTGTGCAAAGCCTTACGCTGACTGTGATTTATGTTCCTCTGAACCAGCACTTTTATAAGTAATAATATTTGTAAATGTGGTACTCCACTGTTATTATCTCTACAGAATTGTATAAAAAAATAAATAAATGAGAAAGCCATTGTACCATTAAAAATGGCAATAAATTGCAGAATGATAATAAGATTTGAGAGCATCAGTGTATCTCTCTAGCTGCATTTTTTTCAAAATGTTTGTGTGGTTTGATGGTAGCCAAACGTTTAGGGTAGGGTATCCACGCGTCTGTTCATTTTGGGGCGTGCTGCCAATTATTTTTGTGTGCGCGAGCACACAACTACACGCTCACTTTTCATGATAGTGTTCTCTGTTGATTGTGTCCACTGCATCGAGGCAATCTTAAACAGCCACTTTTATCTTCTTATCGTGGTATGTATGGTGGTCTGGTTCTTGTATCACGACGGTGTAGGAGAGAGATACCATATTATCATGATATTTTGGTGGCTTAGAGGTTTATTAGTATTAGGAAGGGTAAATGTCCAAGTTGTCCCTTTAAACGACTATGGTCGTGTGAAGATCGTGACGTCTTGTGAGCATGTTGACTGAGTAATAGTGAGTAGACAAATGAAACTACATTCTATATTAACACGATGATGATATGATAATGGTGCTGTAGTAAGTAACGTTTGTCACCTACAGTAGTTACGTATTAACGGCGCATGTGATTAGTAACGCTGTTGAAGAAACGTTCTCTCTCTCTCCGCTCTGCCATCAAGAAACCACTGACTGAATTAGGCTTACTGCCTGTTGTTGTCGCTGCAAGGAAGCCCCATTTGCGTAGACGCCAACAACGAATAATGTAACATTACAACAAAGTGCCACAGATCTAAATATGAGCATATTATGCGGACTCCCTAATCCGAAAACAATGAAAAAAATAACAAATTTATCAAATGAGTTTAATGAACAGGCATGTTACCACATTTCAATGTGGATACCCATGTCGAATTGCTCTCACTGTTACTACCGTCCGAACTCTGCCCGCGGCATAGATAGCACAAGCAGTTGAGTAATCAAAGGAGCTTTTCAGCAGAAGCAGGAAACACAAGAACCAAGAAATATATATATAAATATATACTATTTGAAAGGACTTATTTTTGTTGGATTGGAATGTTCAAAAATATTACGTGTATTACTAAGGTGTGAAGCTTGCTGATATTAGAGGAGCCCCCTGCTGCGTGTAGGCCGGGAGGGAATATAATGGAATGACACAAGGATGATAGTTGATGATTTGCAATTGTATTTTGTATACACACGACAGTGTTATAGGTATGCATCTTTCTTTGCCTATAAAATGTGCATTTTCACTTACGCCGATGATGACGGTTCACCTGCAAGAGCATATGCACGTACCTATTCGTAACATATTATTCCGCTGATGGATTGTTAGACCAATTGTAATAATGACAGTTTTTTGTTGTCGTTATGGTGACAATGTGTGGTAGCAGCAGCACAGTAGCCGAGTAAAATGGGTGGCAGTACAACCGAGCGTGTAAAGTTTAAATAGAATTTTTGCGTGTTCACACATTTTGTGGCATGTACTTTTTTGGGGAATTTAACAAAAACTAACATGTAACTAGACGAAATGTTGCGACACTTTAGATTGTACAAAAAGGAATTGTAGTCAACGAGAGTGTGCGCGTGTCTTTTTATACGTGTGTATGTGCAGGGGAACCAGAATGTTTGTCAGCAAAATTGATTTAACACACGAACTAAAACTTTTTAGCACTTTTTTATTATTAATTTAGAAAATAGCCACTAATGCTACAAGATAAGTGCTTTGGGGCAATCTTGTGTGGGTATGTAAGTGTAGCAGGGCTCTAGAAATAGTTTGGTGAATCGGTGGCAGATATAGGTATGCACATTTTATACAGCAATTTGAACAAATAAGTCCATTGTTGTTGTTTTTTCGTGTGTGTTGATTTGTAGCTTTGTGTGTGGTATCAACTATGACAAACATGTGGCAACGCAATGTGGAACTAACTCGTGCAAAAAAAACGCTTCTGTTTCGTGATTCATAACATTCGCTTTATAAAAATTTATATAAAGCGCTGATCATTGAGCGCTGTATTGTGTGTATGCACTGCAAAAATGTCAAGATTACAGATTTTTAAGTAACGACATGTAAGCCATGCAAAATCAGCATCCACGTTAGAAAAGTTCATCTCTAGGGATGCTTGCATACATTACACAAGTGGAAAAGATGATTGTTTGTTGTTTTTGTGTCGTCGTCGTCGTCGTCCGTCGTATCGTGGGATTGGAGCGACAGGGAATGGATGTAGCGGCAAATATTGTTGATGTTGACGATGATGATGGTGGTGGTGGTGGGGGTATGGTGGCGGTTAGATCATATCGCATTATATATAGCTGAATGGAATAATGAGACGAGAAAGGAAAATTAATGCCAATTTTGGCCTCGTTTATCGAAGATTACTAGGAACTTCATTTTTTTCAATAAGCTACTCCTTAATACTTTCTGGTCGTGATTGGCACGATTTCAGGAACGGAGAAGTTTTTTTTTAAAGAAACGACGACCAAAAATCACGTAGTTTATTATAAAAATGATTATGTAATAATTTCATTTATAGAGTGTGCAGCAACAGTTAAGAGAGAGATGGGAATTTTGAGAAAAAAAACAATGATAGAATCGAAAGTCTGGTATATTATCGCCGTGAGTGCCACTGCCAATTTTCGCGTTATTGCCTTTCGTTGTGCGCTAAAAAAACACTCTTGTTTACGAAAGCCCATATTCCCCAGTTGGTCATATCATAATACTAAGTAAGTAAAGTAATAAATGTGTTGTTATAAATAAATAAAAATCGATAAATAATTACCAACGTAGACAAACTAGTCGACCGTGTGAGGTTGCTGATTGGAATTTGCTTGAAATGGTCCGTTGTGCAGAAAATTTAATCATTTATATTATGGCGATAGGGGATGGCTAATGAAGGTTGCCCATTATTCCATTAATTAGAGATAACAAGACCGTCTAAATGTGCCATTTTTACCAAATTCCTTGAAAAAAATTGTAAAATGAAAGAAGACTCAAGATTTCCATCCAGACAAACGGTTATATGGGATGTTGTTAATACTCTCGTTTGCTAAACTCCCAAAAAATGTGAAGGTGATGCGATTTATTTTGTAATGTTCTTGCTTATTTTTATAATGACGATGACAGTGACGTTGTGACACATTTAAAAATATGCAATTACTGACTGCATCTCTTACATCTGAGAGTACCTGAATGGCTTGGCAGACTACATTATGTAATTCGTAAAGTACACAAACTATATTTTTACGTTGAATCTTGACTCGACTGTTACAATGCATTAAAATATGTGTTTTGACAAGCCAGTCCACCACGTCGGGTTGCCATGACGGAGGGGTGCAGTAAATTACAGCGAGTACAGCTAAACATAAGTGCAATCGGTGGTGGTGGTGACGGAGTAGTGGGGATGGTGATGGTGCGGTAAAGTTGCTTGCATTTACAAGATTGATTGTACTTGCTTACATGTTCTTGTATTATATATTGTTACACAAATATAAAAATTGGAATGCCTTCTTTTATTGTAATATCGCTTGTCTCCGTTGATGTCAGCCTGTTGTTTTATTACAGAGAAACATTCTTCCATTCACTTTTTTTTATTTATTTATACGTAAGTTACCGTAAAGATGTAACGACTTAAACAAGGAGTCAGTTAAAATGGAAACTGTTTGTATTATACTGTGCTCCCTGGTATGTAATGGTAATGGCGCACTTAATTATGTCCAAGTGCAATCCTGTGCAGTTGTCGTGACCAAGTTTCAAAACAGGAATGAATATACATATACGTAGGTAGGTAGGTAGATAGACATATATACCTATGCTACGTAGATGTATTTTCCATCAGGCGCTTTTATCCTTTTATAGTTTTTTTTTGCCTCAATAATGTGTCCTTAACGTTCGTGAAAATTAGGGTATAACACGAACACTTTAAATTACTTATTTAAAAGTAGCTATAATCTCGTGCATGAGTTATAGGTATAACGTGAAGTGCGTAGTAAGAGGGTTACCTACTATAATAATGGGAGACGTGTGGCGCTATGCTCTGCTCAAAAAGTTACTAAAACGTAAAACGCTTGTCTATCATTTGTCAGACACCTTTTGTCATTACGTTTATTATTAGGGTCCGCAATAAAAAAAATTGTGTGGCGTTTAATTGTTTGGATTTTTTAATGACTTGTTTTAATTTAGTTTTAATTCGTTTCGGCAACGTAATTAAATAGTTTAAAATGTTTAACATGAACAGATATTTTGAATTTATTATATTCTCTCTGGTCTCTGATCAACATCGGCGATATTGAGAATAATGTATGCGCATTCCAAAAAATATAGTTATGCTGCTGCCTTGATACAATATCCTGTACAAATAGCTTTATCATGATCATCCTTTCATCTCGTCCCACCTCACCTCGGCATTTCATTTTTTTACTTTTGAATTTAGGGACTCGCACTCGACAGCCACACAGCCACAGTCGACACAATATCATTAGTTCGCACAGTTGCTTAAGGCATCTTGCCTTCATTCGCCTTGTCTTTTATTCTCAGTCCCTCTCTGAGTTGATGACGATGGAGTAGTCATTTTGGTACCTGTCAGTTTGATACAGTGCTTCACGAGCCACCCGTGGTCCACGGAGAGAATGGTCAGTGATCTAGAAGAAACCGACTGTCGGTGGTTTATAATAGGGCTCATGAAATGGTCCCCGGTTGCTTACATGGTACAGGCTGAAGTCCTCGATATCTGTGGACGCTTTGGTATATTTTGGGGCATTGATTCACGCAAAAAAGACCAATGACGATGAACAGGTCAGTGACCAATGTTATATGGCAGACGCAGGGTATGGTCACTACTGCACATGAACGAGTCGGTTGCCCAGGCACCAGTGTCCGCAAACCACTGGTAGAATGTGTATGAATTCCCCTGCAGGTTTTGCATTCCCTCTTATCTTGTTGACAATAATGGTTGTGCAACAACTTTCATTAAGGAACGTTGTCGATGTTCTCACAGCAGAATTTCGTCAAAGTCTATGATTTGATAAGGAAATAATAATAAACTTAACAAAAGGCACAATGCATTGAAATTTCGTCTTGCTCACCCTGCACAAAACATCAACTTGTGTTTATGCACAGAAATGAGCTTCTACCTCTACTGAAATAAAAATAAGTAAGTAAAACCGAATAAATTATTCAAAGTTTACCTGATGATGTCGGTGGTGGGCGGCAGTGGAGCTCCTGTATACACACTGCAAGTCAACTTCATTGTGCGGAAATGCTTGTTTTATTACATACTAAATGGAAATTGAAATCACCGATAGCAGCAATCAGCTTCATGATGTAGCTATATTTTTTTTAGCATTCCTCTAGCTTGACTTCCCATTGCGCAATAATACACAGTTGGGCAAACAGTGAGTTGGAGGGAAAAAAGGGAGAGAAGTTCCTATGTTGCCCGTTAAATAAATTTCCTTGCCACTTGTTTCCTTCGTTTCCTTCCTCAACACATAATGTTTTATATGAATTTCATGGGTGTAGAGATAATGCTTTGGGGGCCTAGTGTACTATTAGCATTTCCTCTAGTTTCCTTGATACTCCACAGAGCTAAAGCAAACAAGAGCAGAATCCTGCTAACGCTGCTCTGCAGTACTACAATAATACCTAACATGAAGTGCCGAAAGGACTTCAAAACCATTTGGGTTGGACTCTTTATCATGTGTGTAATTTTAGAAACACGTGGTACAGCAGACGAAGTGCTAATGGCTTATGCCGAGAGTTGCTCTACCCTCTCCTGGTGAACAAATGGCAGGGAACGGTAAAGATTCTGATGCAGTTGCCTCCCTAGTTTCAGATCATATTACACCAATAAATATTACACCATGTGCATTCACCTCTCGATCCGACCTGTGATGCCTTTCATATTATGAATGTATATATTACCACGTACTTCGAAATTGAAAAAGTTTTCCCCGTCTATTTCGTATATCGCTGTTAAAGCTCATTTAACTCGGCAATGTTCTTTTTAATTGAGTATAATCGAGTTTTGATGGGTAATACGAGCTGCTGCTCTGTAAGAACCTGTAGGTTTTGCCATGCTAATGGCGGTAATGCCGATGATTACATTTTACGGGTACTTGGACAAAACAAAAGGGAGAAAGAGAGGGAGAGAGAGAAAGTTCAAAGTGGGGTTTCAAGTACTACTTATTTATACGTGTTTATGCATGTACGTTATTCGTATTTCGGAACCATTATTAGAGCTAAAACATAATCCCCCATTTGTACTCATACTTACACGGACTGGAGTGTGTATAATGCGACTAGAAACGGCAGGAGAGTGTAAAGGTATGGGGGGCTGCATAACAAACTCCGTTTCACATCCAACTTTTCACTTTTCTGCTTGTACCGGATTTAAAGCCATGTACTGCACACATAACTTACCATTTCCCAGAATCGGAATTTAGACTAAAGACAATGATCGTCCTCGTCGTGTAATGTTGTGCTGAGACACTTCTTTCTGTGCATGAATAAAAACATCTTTCATGTGGTGTTGGCTCGTTCGAATATGGCACTATGACAAACTGCGGTGTTTTTGTTGGTCATATACCAGGCGTGTAGGTGTTTCCCAAAGACTGTCGTGGTGGTAATGGTAAAATACGTATGAATGCACATGTTTGTTTTTATGTTTCTCGTGTTACTTTCACTTCAGCTTGCGCTTTCCATGGTTCTACTCTGACTACAATTTTCATGATAGAACTGTCACCTTTGCACCTTTAGTGGCCCGTGATGCTATGCTACATACCTAACCAGTAAGTATAGTGTAGTCATGTAGATTGTAACGGGCACATGTCAATTGATGCTCCTGTTTTTGTGTTTTGTTATTTTGGTGTTGTCGCTGGGAATTTGTAGTAAGCAGCTATTCAGAAGAGGTAGCAGAAGGACACATTAATCCTATATATGTGTTACTACAAAGAAAAGATATTTGAATTCGAGCTTTTTCTCTCATTCCCTTTTTTGACTGAGTTGTCTACGTTTCAGCCTTTTGTTTCACATTTTACATCCTTTTCACTTTGTTGTCTAGCGAGATGAAAAAGGGAGGAAGGAAGAGGCTGAAAAGTACACGTTGCTTTTTCCAATTTCTAAGCAAAAGGAATCTCGGGCATGTATAAAAGTACCTATGTAAAGGGCTTAAATGTACACAGACACAGGGGATGGCGGTGGGCGTATAGGTATATATGTGTAGGTGGTAATATAACAATCGCGATGCATGGATGCCGTCCACATTGTTGTAAATACCAGTCTCGACAGACCGAGACCGTATATTTTTTTATGAGGCCGTGAAAAGTGAAAGCATTCCGGAATAACGGTACGAGTGAGTGAGTGTAAACCTCTCTCTGTGGGATTCATCAAGAGAGCACCATCAAAATGAGATTTGATCAAGGAAGGAGTCGC
Source organism: Callyntrura sp. NNG-2020 (assembly GCA_027744055.1). Taxonomy (NCBI): domain Eukaryota; kingdom Metazoa; phylum Arthropoda; class Collembola; order Entomobryomorpha; family Paronellidae; genus Callyntrura; species Callyntrura sp. NNG-2020. The sequence continues at coordinate 54,996 of JAHZNE010003360.1, forward strand.
TCCTACCAATGAGTACTGCCGACAAATATGTATCTAAGTTGAACGAATATAATAAGCGTATCGTCACTCTGTGTCTTTGCCGGTGATGATGTATGCATATACCGAGAGTTATTTGGTGGTGGTATGCTAAAATAAAGGTATGTGTTTCCTCTTTGTCAATGAGTCAATGAGTAGTCCGTTTATAGTTGGTTTGGCACGTTTTATAATATCTTTCTCCGTCTCCCTTTCCCTTCACTCTCCTTTGCGCCGTTGTTGTTGTTGAGAAGCCACTACTAGTACAGCTTTTATTAGATTTTCTCCAGTAACTCGCTTTTTATTATTATTACGGAATGGAATTTGAAAGTAAATAAGGTGATTCAGGAGGAAATGGAGGGTCGGCAGTTTAAGCAAAATGTTACGGGAGCATGTATGCTTGAGAATATACCTATTATTTATGCATGATATTTCGTAGATATGTATTTACCCAGCGAGAGAGCGAGAGAGAGATGGGGAAAATTAACGCGTTCGTGCATGCATCCACAAGCATGTAGTTAAATAAAATACGTCAGCGATGTCAGTGGCAAATATCCGCCATAACGCTGCTATTGTGCCCATAATTTCTATTTTACACAGCTAGTCTACGTCAATAAAAGTTTTCAACAACGACATCACTTTCATTAAGGTCGTTATCATTTGATTTTCTGCTTTTATCCCCATTCTCTAAAGATGACGGAAGGAATTGGCCGAATTTAGTGTATGGTTGTCTGGTCTTCTGTACTAGAGATAATCACTTGCGAAAACCTGTATCAACTCATACATGCTCGTGTCCATGAATGCAAACACATTATATCCCAGACCAAACGCATTATTTGAAAATGATGAGCCAAATGATTTGTGGTATTCATTTGGTTGCCTTGTCTGGTCGTGCGAACTACACATGGATCATGAGTTTCAACGTGCCCACCAACTTTAGGTAAAGGAAACCACAATGGTTTTGTGTACACGATTTAACAGCCACTCGTTGATTTTTTAAATGTCCTACTTTGTGACAATTTAGCTCCGTTGCCAGATACTGAATTTAGACATTTTCTCTCCAAATAATAACAATAATAATAATAATAATGTGCGGTAGCTTAAAATGTACGTTAGTTTTCATATCTCTTCAAATTGGAGGCCAACGTGGCATATGTTTGAATGATATTGTTTCCGGTTGTTGTTGTCATATACATATGTACTTTCGTGTATTTACAAAATAGCGTCACAAAGGTTGCATATGAAACAGTTTATTTAAAAAAGGGGAAAACGTCCTTGATGGAATTCAAACGTTCGTGTGGCTTTGGCACTGGTTGCTGATTATGATTGTTTCATTGTCATCTCAAGTCTACAAACATGCTACACTTTACAACTATACTAACTTGACGTCCGTCGTTGTAACAAATCAGAAAAAATTACTCCTCCAAACTTCTTCATGCAAAACACGCAAAAATAAGCTTACATAATTGCGTTCATTTTGGAACGGCAGTGCGAAGAAGACAAAAACAAATTTGTCGAATTTCATGGTATGATTACAATATTTTATCCACTCAAAATGCTCCGTGAAGCTATTTAGTCACATTTTTCGTTTAACATCCTTCTTTCTCACAAGGGGGGTGCAAATGAAGTGAAGACAAGAGATGTGCAAAATGGTTAGGTGCATATTCTATATGTCGGTAGGCATGCACACAATACCTGTCATCCACAGATGTATGCAGCCTGCATCAAAGTAGTTGTTTACATTTACCTAAGGAGCAGTATCGTAGTGTTAGATAGAACATATTTTTTTGTCCTATTCGTAATTCTATTTAGTTGCACGTTGAAACCTTAGGTACCTATGTTTGTAGACAAAAAAACTAACCTCAGATGCGATTTTTGCTTTTCACAAATTCTCTATATATTATCTTTCAGCTTTGTTAATTTTCTGCTCTAAGGAAGCGGACATTTTTTAAAAAGCTAACGATGACGGTATACATAATAAATTTTAAAATAGTCACATTAAAAATAAGCTGTTTCACAAAAAATAGAGCTATAAACAATGTTGAGAAATCTCTTCCTCCGTTAAATTTTTATCAATATGATAAAAGTATAAACAAGGATTTAAGTATATTGTTATAAAAAGAGCAACAAAAGGGAATGATAAAAGTCTTTTTATAAAGTTGAATCCTGCTTTCGCAATACCTTTAGGATTGTATTACATAATCATCTGTGTTGATGAACTGCTGAAAGATTTTGATGATTTTGTTGTTCCTTTTCTCTCGAGTATAATAATAATAATGTAATACCTGCCTAGTCCCAGGAAGTAAACACGGGATGATGATGATGACAATGATTCCTGCTGCCGTCATAAACATTCTCAAGCAACTCCTAGCACGTAAAGTAGTAATAATCGTCATCAGCATCATAGTCAACCTGCTGCTTCGTTGGAACGTGAACCCTACGCATTGTTTTGAATAAAAAAATCCTGTCCATTGTAGTATAATTTACGCAACTAAACGACTGGTTGTGTGGTGTGATGGTCGTGGTGTTGGTTAGTGTGATTTCTCTATATTTTTTTTATTTGCCATCTGGGTTCTTGAACTCACCTCAACTTATCATGTAGCTGCTGCTGTATGTTGTTCAGTGGCGTTGAATTAGCATTTTGCTCCCTGTTTACCTCACTTTGTGTCAAAAGAAGTGCATTTTCAGAGCAGGAAAGTAAAATAAATTCCTCAACAGTCATACAAAGGTTCAAGGACACAAGTGTTTTCGGAATCTCTATAGTAGTGAGTAGCAGTAGTAGTAGTAATAATAATAATAGTAAGACGTGTGTATGCAGTAGTTCTAGTTCTGGGAGCATGTACTTTTCAAGGAGATATTATTATTGTTGTTGTTGTTGTTGTTTTGCTGCGGAGTGACGGAAAAAGTCTAGAACTCAGCAACTCATTTCTCATGGCCTCCAGTAAAATTTTTATCAGACTCTTACAGCCTTTGGCAAAGGAATATTCATAATAGACAGTTAGAATAATATTAACAACGACAGTACGTAATATTAAATATACACAACATGTATGCATAATATACACAGTATTTCATTTTTGAATAGCACAACGTAGCATTGTAAGACTATCACTCTATCATCTTTTTTTCTCTTCTCATCATTCCTCCTGCAGTTAGTTTGCACGCCGTTTTCGCCGTTTTGCTACAAAAACGCAATTTGTGAAAATTGAAGTATTATGCTCATGATTATGGAAAGAGGAAAAATGAAATGACCCTTTGCCATTTACAAGTTGAGTTTCTGGTATACACGCAAATAAAAATAAGAGCAACACAGAAAAACGACGAATGGTTGCTTTTTCTGTTATGTATCTCATGTATATTTTCCGCTCCTTTCCAGATCAGTATTTTCTTAGCATGATGATCAAAAGACCTACCTCCCAGTAAAATCTAGAGTAGTTACAGAAAAAGCTTGAATAGGTAAATGAATATGAATGGTATCGTTGTGCCGTGTGCGGTTGAATAACTAACAATATGGCATAGAGAGCTGGAGCTGAGCATTTTCATGAGGACTGTTTTTGTAATCGGGATTATTACATAACGTCTTTTAAAATGAATAAATACATTGTTTTTGTAGCTATTTGTGTAACGAGAAACGACTACGTAGAATTTTAAGGTATTCTCTTGATGCTTTGTCAGGTAATAATTTTATGAAGGATAAAAGACGTTATATAACTATTGCTACTCAAAGGTAAATGGGTATAGTGAGTTATTATGTAATATTGTGTGGTACCTTTATACCCAGTACCCATGTGTAAAAAACCCTTCACTTTACTCCTGAGGTTTTTTTCTGCTCTTTCTTGTTTTATAGCTTTGAGATGGCTGATTAAACCGGTAATTTATTGTACAAATTACCTTGTAGACCAACAAAAGCCATTAATAGTTATAATTTAAAACATGCTCAAAACTCTGGTTTGCTCATTTGTTCGCCTATTAATAGCAGCACACTACTACTGCCACTACAAACTACAAGTGTTGTTGGTTGACTACCTTCCCAATTTCCCATCTTTTGTAATAATGGCACTGTGTGCTTGAGAGTGCTAGTTCTGCTACTCCGTAAACGATTATATAACCCTTATTTATGATGATCTAGTACCCTGCGCATTCCTCTGTTAAAAAACGGACTGAAACCCCTTGAGACAGTCTTGCCATTCAGTCTACACACACACGACGGTGCTTACTCATTGTTGGTATGATAATGGTTGCAAGTGGAAATTAAAGTTTTTTACGATTCTGTTATGCCTTTAAAGGCGTAATAATAATGTTGTTATTAACTTTACGAAGTTTAAACGTCTTGACATTAGATATCAGTATTAAATCGGTGTATGTATACACTATCGTCAGTCCTTCTTTTCTGCTGTTATTATTATTATTATTATTATTATACAACATCCCTTTTCCTTCCATATCACCCCTCCAACACCACCGTCATCATTGTTATCATTCATGCTCATGAAAGCGATAACACTGCAGCAAAAAAAAACTTCATTTTTCCCTTCTGTAGACTGCAATGATGACTGTTACATTGTCTCCCTCTTTGTCATTATTATCCCACTCACTTTTGTTTGCTTACAAATGCATACCTAAACATACGGTGCATAAATAATGCAGCTACCAGTACGCCTAAGTATTCATTCACGATTTATACACATATGGGTGATTACTTCCATTATCCGACATGATATTTATGGCCCTTAACAATGTTATTATGTAAGAGGGTTCAGGAATAAAACGACACTCACTCACTCACTACTGCTCCAACAACAGAGCAGCACAAAGGAGTTTGGCAAAACTTTTCAGCTGTGTATCCTCGCTAGCACTTAATAATAAAGTTAATAAAACAGCATTTTCATATCCTTTTTGTTTTTAACGATTCCCCGTAGGAATGTTGACTTGATAGCTGTGAGAATAAGTTTACCTTTGAATGGTTTGTTCAAGAACACCTCAAATGCAAGTCAAGACAAGCCAGTCAGTCACTATTATCGTCATCAACCAACACCACAACAGCAATAAGATCAGATAATAATATCCCTTCATCTACGATATTTAAGTACAGAGAGCTTCAAAAACGTGCTGCTGTGGCAAAACACAAACATATTTCTCATTCGCATCATAATCATCATCGTCATCAGCGTCGTCGAATAACTTTTGATTTCATAGAGTTCCCTTTGATATCCCATCCCTATCATTTTATTATGCTTATTATGTTATATAACTTGTATCGTCGTCCCTTGTTATTGCAACTATGAAGTATCATTGGTCTGAAAAGGATTTAGACTAGTTGGATGAAATAAAAACATACTAGAGCAATACTTATACAGCCTCACATACTTATCGCATCATTAACAGCCTACATTTATTGTTTACTTTACGTACAACGACGACGATGTCGAATGTCGACTGTGATCGCGATTTTTGATTGAAGTTGTCTACTCAACACAGAGGCAACAATAAAAGCAAGGCTACGAAAATCACATACCTTTGCATGCGCACAACAACGGGATAATAAAGTAATGAATTGGCTCGATTTCATGTATGAAAGCAGGAGTGTTTTGCGTCTCCTCCACATGTACATAAATTGGTTTTGGTTGACGATACAAGTTATACGATACACTTGGTTACTTTTGTTTTTATACATATTATATTATTATCCGTAATAAACGAAACGATCACCTCTTTTGAGAATTGCTATGCACTTTGGTGAAGCGGTATGCCTAACATGGGACGTACTTATATAGAACAAAAAAAACATTCAATCATTTGATAACTGGCAGCAGTGGCAAGAAAGGGAAAAAATCATGTCATTTGTTACTGACATTGATTATGGATACACCATCATCATCGCTGTCGTCGACTTTATCTCTAAATATCACTCGTCGTCACAAAGAATACGATACAAAAAAATTGAGAAGCATTATTAGGTACGGAGAAGCACGTATTCTTCTGTGCAATAGGATTCATTAGGAGAAGCGAGAGCATGCTGTGTGTATACTTGTTGTGGGCTAATTAACCGTGCGATACCTTCCGGTATTTATATGTATTCACGCATACGAAATATTGCAGTATAATAACCTCCATTATTATTCTTGTTTATTATTATTATTATTATAGTCATATATCCACTTTTCCATATATTTAGCTGGGGATAGTAATTAACTAGTCAGATGCAGATATTATTATGTGATGCTAGTGTGTGATGTGATGAGGCTGATGAGTACGCTATAAAAAGACATCATTTGCTGAAAGGAATGAAATGCAGGGCAAGTTTACTTGCAAAATTGCAGAATCTGAAAATGGATCTAGGCTAAAGTAGTTGTCAAATCTGGGCAAGTCACAAGTTTGCACAAATCAGGCATGACAAACAAAATATTACTGTGATGGTGAGGAGGAGGATGATGATGACTGTGACTATGTTACATTCATGTTGCAAATGTAATTGTCTGCGGGCAAAATAAATAGGCAAGTACGACACAACTTGGATGAAGCTTTTAGCATCTCGTTTTCCCATCTCCCTTTTTGCTACAAATTGCCACAATGTTGAAGTTTTTTTAGGGTTTTTTTACTATTTTATGAACACATGTACTTTTAATTATTATTGCTGTTGTGCTTGTTCCACTTTTTGTCAGCTGAAATTAGAATGTGCCAGAGGTGTAGGATGAGGATGATGATAATGATCATAATATGAAGCTCATGATAACGACGACGATAGTATGATGATGCTGATGAAGAAAGAGAGGATGATAAAAGTATGGAGAACGCAAACATCAAAGTAAATAAATAATGAAATTTGAAAGAGGGGGCTTTTCGTTTACCAAGTTTACCTTTGTTGTTGATCATCCTCCTCAGGGAGTATATTTGATTGTGAGGTATGGTGTGGATGAAAAAGGCTCTCTATACAGTTTCTAACAAGTAGATGGAGCAAAAGCTCATGCTGTTGTTGCTGATGATGCTAATACTCAATGCTGATGGTATAAATATAATAAATAATTTATAATAATTCATGCTTTTATGTGGCTATAAATGTACCTAATTGTACATGAATCCATTTAAATTGACGGGACGATGAAGTACACAGCCAAGTGCCAGGCTGGCATGTTTGCATTGTTCCAAGTTATTAAAAAAGGGCATGCATGCGTAAACAAAAAAGTACACTTGAACATGAGATGTGCCATGTAAAACCGTGTTGACGATGAAAATGGTGAGGATAATGTTGACGGTGTCATAATAGTGTACGTAAGGGCTAGGTAGATGTACGGGTACGCTGCTAGTAGAAGTAGTTTTTTTTGTAGTATTATGTAAGTGAAAGTGCCTTGATGAAAAAAGGTTTGTAAAAGAGGAGCACGAGTTTCATTCAGCGACAAGGGTGAGCTGAGAGTGAGTGATTGATAACCACGCTTATTAGTTATTATGTATCACTTTTTACACACCACATCATCATCGTCATCAGCAGCAGCAACTTCATCAATGCGGCGCTTGGATGGTGATAGTGGGTAATAAAATTGTACAAGGGTTGTCGTTAAAAGTATGCAACTGTGTAGAAAACAGCTAAAATAAGTACAACAACATAGCTAGCACTCCAAGCACACTCGACTTGAAAATAAAAACTTTGAAGAGGGTTTGAGGTTGAACTTTAAAAGGACATCAGTTGTGAGGATGAAATTATCATGATGTACGAAGGGAGAGAGAGAGAAAAAAAAATGGTACATATTTTATTATTTAGTACATCTCGTCTCTCCCCATACTTTTTCAGAATCTGCCTGTCGCTGTGCTGCTCAATTTGATTTGCTTGGTGAGCACTCTTCATCAACAACTTCATCATCGTGTGCATGTCATGCCATCGTTAGTCATTTTGTAGACATTGCATAACAAAGTATAATAAAAATCTAAAGCGGATTGCATAATTGCAATTCTTATTGCAACTGTTGCTGCCACAGCAGAGAGCATGATGATGGTGGAAGGATGAAGTGACGATTTTTGTGTATATTTGACAAGAGCAGAAGAGAGGATAACCTCAAAAATGACAGAAACAATAATGAGCAACAGTGCAGTCATTTCTTTCTCGCGTTCATCCCTCCACCAACATGAGCACTTGATGTACACCAGTGAAGTAGAATTGTTGATAGGTTGATGTTGATGGAGAGTCACCTTAAGGAACCCATGTGGGTATAATTACAATTATTGAATCGTTGAATAGTACGAAGAACAAACTGTTTCTCTCGTTATCAGTGCTCAGAGGAGAGTTTTTTTCTTCATTTTTTTCTCCCTGATTCACTATGTGACTGCCTGATCGATAGTAGTGTGGCGAGCGGATAAAAGGACTGAGCCAATCAATTTTTAAATTACAATTTGTTAGCAGGGTGCAGCAGCCATCCGCAGCGCCATTCAGCTCGCTTTCTGTGTTTCATCGTATGACCTGACAACATAGTATGAAGTGACGTAAGGGAAACTGAGTTTGCTTTTGTAAGCTCCTTTCAAAAAAGAACGACAAAGGCAAAAAACGGTATTTGCCGGCGGTGGTGGTGGCGTTGATCGTGAGAAATTTTAAATTCATTTACGATCAGTTTAACATGTTAATCTTCCTAATTGAAATCGTGATTGGATAATATTACAATCGTAATTAGGAAGTTTGTTAATTTAGCGGGGATAAAAAAAGTTGATGATTTATGTAATATCCAGTGCAATGGCGTCAATTTGATTTCTTAATTATTCTTCATATCGTCGTCATCCTCGTCCAAGGAATTAATTTCCACCTGCTTATATATTTTTGACAATTGATTATCATGTGTACCTGAAATGAAATTCTCTGCTGTTATTTAGGTTGATTTCAAGGTTTTCTTTAATCTTTACCAATTGGTTCTTCTCCCTGATGGTTTTAGTTAGTACAGGCCTCTCTAGCTATACATACCCAATAACAATAAGGGGTACTTTACTGCCTTCATGTTGCTGTTTTGCTACAAAGTGACTCTTTCAGCCAAAGCTATTAATAATACGCTGCACTACCTGTAGACATCTGTCACACACAACAGCAAGTACTAGTTTTTAAGACCAATCACAAAAACATGATAAAAAATAACAAAACAACAACGACGACGACAATAAACGCACTTCAGCTTAATGCCGCATTGCCTCGTTTGACCTTGCTTCAACAACAATATCGCTGTTATGTGGCTCAGTCAATGAGACAATGATGCGAAAGAATAAATATGTCTTACAAAGACGGAGACGGAACCAAGGCTCCATTATATTTCGCTAAAAGATAAATCAAAATCACAACAGCGCAAATACAAGAGCTCAGTCTTCGTCGGCACGATATGCCGCTGATTACAGAGGACAAAAATGTGTCTGCATATTTCTCAATACCAACAGTAAATGCTTTCCATTGGGATTTGGAATACATACCAGGATGAGAATCGATTACAATAATGAATAATGGGTAAGGACGAAAATATATCAAACTGTGTAGCGTGTTGATGCACAAGTTATGTGGATTCTTATCACGATATAGGTATGTTAACCATTTTACTGGGCTACTTACTACTACTACTACTACTACTACTACTACTACTACTACTACTATAGATATTGACCATTGTTTCCTTATAAGTTTTCACACTTTCATCCTGTCCATCATAATCACCAACCATCATTAGCGAGTGCGAGGTATTTAACCCTGTTTTTATTCGCACAAAACACGTTGCATAATTATCAAGATGTAAAGACAAACGATGTGATCAGTTAATCATTTGTTGTCTTACGTAATCTTATTAAAACGTATAATACGAAAAAATAATAACAATCATACATACTGACACCAAGGTGTGATAAAGAGACACGTTGTATTTACAGTGTATTCCTTGATATTGAAGACTAATACGAACAATAAAATAGGAAATTGAGTCTCTCTGTCAGTAGACGCACGACGACACCATATTGAATGTATATTATTGAGTGGACATTGGTAATGCATTTTTTGGCAATTTTTTTCTCTAATATGATTGGCCTGTTCTTGTTTCCTGTACACGTTTTTGGGAATTATGACTATGTATTTTCCATCTACTTGATTACCGTTGTTGTGACTAGTTGCTACATTCACAGAGTCATAAAACGCATCGATAAACGTTCATCTACACACCCATCAATTGTTCACTTTTTTGTACATCGTAGCAACTGCAGTGATGTAGATAAGAGGAAAAAATGCAGGACAGTTAAAAGCTCTTACAAAGATTATAGATAATCAGACTGCTGCTGCTGTCGATGATGAGGTTTTTTTTCTTCTCACCACTTTACTAGCTTCACACAAAACAATCGTTATGATCACCGTCATCATCATCATCATCATGGTAAAATAAGTAAAAGGGTAAAGGTCCCACAATTCATTGAAAAATCCTGTAAAAAATAACACATTACTGCTAATGGACAGCTAAATATATAATCATGGTTGTACATTACACATTGGCTACATTTAACTTACATAGACACATGTGCTTGATGATTGGGGTTCTAATACGCTTGATGATCACACGTATCAAATTAAAAATCAAAAGTGAGTGCATTTTGCATCTTATTACCATTAGTATTAGCATCGTCGACTTAGGCATAAGTAAAAATAGTCCTCTTGAAAGTGGATGCATTTTCTTTTCTAAAGGTGATAAGAAACTGTGTTTGACTACTAAAAAGCAACGCAGCGCACATGATTTTTGTACTAGTTGCACAGTGGGAGGCCCTCTTTAAAGAACCATTTTTGTTGTTTGTACTCACTCAAAATACAATGGTAATAGCAATAATAGTCGGAGAATGAGATTGATTGAATTGAAAGTGAATCGGTTTGGTGTACGTACGTTAATTGCGTGCATACATCCACACACACACACATACACAACATCCAAAGAGGGATGGATATGAAATATGTTATTAAATGAAAACGCCGTACAAAAAAGATACATTTTATGCATTGCAGTATTCAGAGATGAAATGATAGGGTCTGTTTGCCGCTGCTGCTGCTGCTGCAAAGCGCGTTGTTACTCCACACACACACACACACACACCAAGTAATCTGATTTTATTGTATAACCACCATAACGGCCACATTGACCAGAATTAGAACAGTTAAATAGCACACTTCCATTTTCCATTGTTAAAAGAGGCTTTCGTAGTGTTATAACTGACTGTTTTTATATACAGGTAGACGTCGTATACATATAATGTGTAGGTATCAGGTTATTACTACAGCAGCGACTACAGTGAGATGGTAAAATAAAGTGCTGTGTAGTGCGGTGGAAGCTGTAAAAAATGTTCTATTAATAGGCTATTATTTTTGCACGTCTTACATTGCTATGCACGCATATGAAATCTTTGACTTTTTAAAAAATACAAATTGTGTGATGATGTGGGACACACTTTTTGCACTTCATAATCACAATGAGCGAACGTTTAGCGCTTGTTTCGTCAAGATGTGCCTGTGCTGCAGAGAGGCAGAGGTGGCACGGAAAATACCGCAGCGTGCACATAGTTGGCTCATTCATTTTTTGTTACAATTATATATACAATGCAATGCAAATATTGTGTGGTATACCGCTTTTTAGCTGTGTGTGCTTTGGGGAGATACATCATATATGTATGCGTGCGTTTGCACTGCTGAATACTTTTTTTTACCCCGTGAACGTGGATAATACGGATTTTGCAATGCACCACAATAATAATTAACAGCTTAACTTATAACATTCTGTCACACTTTTCAGCTTTGTGGCACCTATTTCTCAAGTGTAGGATAATTCCGAAGAGTGTGGATGTTCTCAGGTCATACCATACTCATACTCTCACAATCAGTAAAAAGAACGTCTGCGTTGAATATTATGATGCTCTGTAGGATAAAATCCGGAAATCGTCATGATTTTTTTACCTATTAAAAATAGTGATTCACGCAAATGAGGACTAAAAGCTTTGATCATAAACCAGTACCCGTGGCATGATGTTTCTCGTTTTTGTTGTTATTGCTCATTAGTAAAGTAATATATGACTAGGTAGTAATAATAAATATTTGTTATATACATATATACCTATGTTGTTATCAAAGTATTTAATTGAACCTTTTCATGTTTGTTGTTTGCAGGTAAGGAATTCAACCTAGTGTTCGATAATAACACGGTTTTCCTAATGGGACGTATTCGTAAGCCGAAATGAAAAAAGAAATAAACAGCGAAGTTTTGACTTGAAAGCAAGGGCGCTTATTCATCCCTATTCTGGTATCGTCGTTTCATAACATCTTTTTCAGTTTCCATCCAATGGCGTACTAACGATACAGCCCCAGCCGACTATGACTACAACGAGAGAAAGAAAAATATAATCATAGCATGAACTTTTAGCATCATATATGTATTATGTTTATATGTACAGGTACTAAACTATTGTGCAACTTTGTAGTACAACTGCCCCATCATATTTCAAACACTTTGTTGAATTCAATCGCGTTTTATTCATCTAAAAGGCTGAGTGGCGGTGCATGCGTCTCGTTTTCGAAAGACCAACAACAAGCCAACGTCACTATGAATGAATCATACATTGTTTTCATCGTTAATAGCGATAATGGTATGTCACGCGTATTGCCGTCCTGAAATGCAGAGAGCACCGTCTAAAATATACACCCATCCCATTGTTATCATCCCATCAAGATCGCTATTTAGTTGTGTTATCGTTCATGAACTTTAAAGTTTTACGATTTTTTAAGCTGAAATGACTGACTGTTCAATTATCTAATGCACTGAATATTATGTATGTATCGTGCTCTAGGACGCTGTAAAATGAGGGTTTGTAGTAACGTAACGTGCCACATTAATAAAAATAATAGCATCCCCATTTCCTTTCTATACATTATGCTCCAACTCTATTTACGAAAATTGGTGCACTACTACTCGTACAACTATGGAAGCATTTGAGGCAACACTTTAGGGTAACCTTGCATTGAAATACATATTTCAACTTGATAGCGGAGATTTTTAACAGGGCGTCTCTTTGTGACGTCTTATTTACTTGCACACTTGATATGTGTAAATAATGCAAGGAACAATGTAAATAGAGTCATCACCATCAAGATTCATAATATTTTACAAATAAAGTCCTTTTCTAGACACCCATTGTTACAGCGGGACGTTGCCTTGTTCGCCTTTTCCAATGCGCAATGTAATCGAAAATTTATATACCAGCTATCTGTGTTATTTCCCGAAAACATTCTTTTGTGCGAACTTGACTTGAAGCGATCTGTATTGCCAATGTTCCATGCACTGTTGATAATATGTCCGAGCCTTGTACACGTATTGACAATATTGTGGTCAATAAAGGCGGGTGATAACAGTATTGTCTCTATTTATGGACTATTGCATTACAGTGCACAATTTGGAATTTTCTATAAAAGACATTGAACAAATTTATGCGATGTGATGTGATATCAATGATGTGTACCATACCATGACCAAAAGAAGAAATTTATCGCCATTACCACGCTTGTTTTGTGCTGTTCTTGGCCTGAGGACGGCGTTCGATAGATGGCTATTATTGTGCACGCTTCATTTTAAATTCCAAATTTTAAGTTGTCGATGTTTGTTTTTATGTTTTTTAAAGAAATGCTGTGACAGCGAGTTGTAATTTGATTGCTCTCGTTGGATATTTTATGTTAAGTAAGGTAAGTTTTTACATGTTGATCCTGAAAGCGATCTATTCAAACAGACTGGTGCATGCCGCCTTCTTGAATAACATAATTAGTTGTTATTGTCATACGCGCCAGGTGTGTAATAAAAAATAATTTATGGAATGCATGTTTGTGATCATTTACATATTATGACTACGAATGTTTTTCGCAACACATCCCTCTGTATAGTCGTCGTCAGCCACAAATGTGTCGAAATGAAAAACTGACACAGCCTGACTGTGTACGCTTTCGTTTGTTTTTCATTTACGCATTTGCGGTGGTGATGCCACGCCACCAGTAAAGCACAGCACGCCATTACTTGTGCATGAACGCTCAGTTTTTGTTACAAAAATTCACACGTAGATCGCAGATCTTGGGTCTGAACAGTGGGACGGCTAGGATTTTACGACTTGAGCTCAAGTTCAATGATTTCTCAAGGATTCCATTGTAGCGCAATAAAGGTAATACAATGATAGCAACAGTAGCAAAAAAATGTTTGGCGTACTCCGTCTTTAGCTCTTGTTTTTTGACATGTCCTCCTCCTTCGCTCAGTGTGAGAGTCTACAGGACGCCAATTAAAACAAAAGAGGGGTTAATTTCAGTCCATCATAGCACAGGGGTGTGTTACAAGACAATGATTAAAGGTAGCCAGCACCAAATCCCCCAATAATTCAATGCTATCGTTTTTTTGTACCGTTACCGTTCAGTGTGAGTTTCAGTTTTGTTTGTTCCTTGTCAGTTTTTGGGTGATTGGCCACAGGGAAACAAATTATCCTCATGGATCGTTTTATATTGCTGTGTAATTGTTAATCAAGCGTATAGTTTTAAAGCCGTAAGCGGACAAAAATAGAAAAGGTTAAGTGCAGGGTGGGTAAAGTAATTGCAGAAATTACCATATTTTGAATGTTTATATTTTCATATTTACCAAGTTTATCCATTTCGTTGGACAAATACGTACACAGAGCCCACAACGAAGCTGGGTATATTTTTGTGCTGAAAATTGTTTCAGTTCACTCTACTTCGTTAAGCTGTGTAATATCTTCCTAATCATGACAATTAAGAAGATCTGCACCAGTATTTTATACTGCAGGTTGCTTGATTGGGCGGCTACGGTTTACTACCATTTTACCTGATTGCATTAACTACTTTTTAAATTAAACTGACAGAATGCAGATCTGTATCATTTCCTACACGTTTTGTTATGTTGCCATAAAGTGATAGTAAGCACTAAGCACAAAAAAATAAATAAATGATCTTAACTTCATTTTGGAAAGGGTTCATGATTTACACGAGCAGTACAATTGGTATCAGCAGTAGGCTATCTTGATGCAAGATATTTGAAAATAAATAAAACAATTTAGATTCCTTGCCAAAAAAATATCTAGATTATTGGCTTGCACCGGCAACGTCTTGTATAAAAAATAATGCTTTGAGCATGAACATTTTAAGTAATGTTGAAGGTTTCTTTTACCATTTGACTCATTGTCAGTTAGTCACTTGAGTACTCTCATTGAGGTGCGCGCTACGGGCTAACATAATGTAGAGTACCTATGTGTGTTGCAGAGGATGATACCAACATTTGTATCATTATCAAACCTCCAACTGGTCGAGGAAATTGGGAGTGATTGCTATTACATCTCCGCTACTGATTGCTTCCCAATGTCACGATTTTTTCAATCAACTCTTAAGGACAATAGTTGTATCGCTGACTTTGTGATGAATGCGTTAATTATTTTAACGAGAAAATTGAAGTAACAATGATGATCACAGTCAACAATGATGTATTCATAAGTGAAGTTGTTAAAACATCATTGTTACATTTTATTGCTAGACTCATTATTGTAACTAAACTAAGCCAAGAATGCACGTGAGCTTTTGCCTTGAATTAATTCAAATCAGTGGAGTAACTAGTAATTCGTAGACTTACCTGCTCTTGCAACGTGGTGGATCATCGTCGGTGCATCACGTACCTCTGTTAATCACTTATGGTTTTGGGCTTTAAAAATCAATGAAGAATTCCTTTCAAATTTCTCATGTCGCAGCGACTACTACGAAATTCTCAAGAAATGTTTAGCACTTTTCCACCCTTAAAAGCTGTGCTGAATTTGCTTGCTCGATCGCTGCAATCTGCAATCCTGTCATTTAACTAGACTCGGGTTGTCCTTTACTAAACTTTCCTTCACTTCACTCACGTCTTAGTAAAAAGGCATCAATTTTATGCTTGAGTCAACATGAGAATAGTTTAAAAATTTCTAAACCCTAATCGCATTGCTGCTGTACTGGTTGATTTGTAGCTTCATCTCCATAAAAGCTGACGGCGAGCTGCAAGAAGCAGCAATAAAATGTTAAATTTGCATTTGAACTTGTTGGTCTATATAGAGCTGTAACGATGGTCATGTTATGCCAATGAATTGATTGCAGAGTTGCAACGATGAGCAAAGACGTTCTCTAGCACAGTGTCTGGCTGCCTGCCTGCCGCTGAGCTTTATCGAATTTGTCCTTTCATAAAAATTGATGAGGATGATCAGCATTATCGGTTACATTCACTCTTGCTTTTTTTATCAAGCAATGGGAAAACTACATGGAGCGAGGAAAGCAGTTTGAGAAAAGCAAAATATAAAATCTATTCGCATTGTCACTTGTTCGTGCTTGATTCCAAATTTAAAATCAATCTAGTACCCTTCCCGTCTTCACGTTGGTAACGCAACGTCTCCTACTTTTCCTTTCGTTTTTCTTTTCAACATCGTATAAGCTGATTCATAGCATTTTGTAAAATGGTCACGTCTCTCAAGTGAGGCTCAAGCACTACATTCAAACACACATGAGCAGGCATGAAAAAAAGATTGGATAACAATAATTACGGTTGACTTGGCAAGAAATAGTTAAGTACATTTTGATTTGATTTTACTCACCATCTCCTAAAACCAAATTTCTTGTGTGGCGTGAGATGGTACATATTCTCCAATCTGATGGCACTTTGTGTTGGCTGGTAGTAGGGCGTGTGTAATCAGTTGGAGATTTGTTTCTCACTCAATTTTTTTTATTGTTTTTATGATTATTAGTTGGATGCTAGTACCCCCAGAGATAGTAAGCCAATAGTAGCAGCAGTACAACACAGAGCTATAAATTACGACTATAAATAATAATGGAATTTTTTATGATTGACATCGGTCATGACCTGAATTATATGTAACCAAAATATACCACTCGAGACTCGAATAAGTTTCTAGTGGATAAAACCACACACACACACATATATATCTTTTTGTCACTATTTTACGCATGTCTGCACTTGACAAAGCAGCTTTAATCGTGGTTTAATTACCCCACAACCAAGTTTGGTTCACATATTCCATCACCATTTGCTTTGTCATTATTTTGCCGATAAAAATGCATTCTATAGATAGACGCTGCTTGTGTGTATGTGTGTGTGAGCATTCAATCTTTAAAAGTGGGATAATCAACCTTGAAATTTAAAAAAGCGAATAAAGTACAATGCACGGCGAAAACAAGAATGTCTACACGCTTAACGTAATAATAGGTGTGCTTTGTTACAGCGCTACTGCACATTTCGGATATTAGAGCTTAGCAAATTTGTCGTCGTTTCGCTTGAGTATGCCGATGATGATAATAAAAAAATGTACCTGCAGCCATTAAAGTAGTAGACGTACGTAAGTAAGTACTAATTATAGTGTCATTCTCTCTTTCTACTGCGCTGTCGCGCTACTGTGAGACACATACTGCGCGCTTGATGATGAGAACTGAGAACTAAAAAATTGAAGATGGTATGAGAAGTGCAAAATTAAAATTAAAACAGATGCAAAACACTCTTTTCCTTTTTTTGTAGTATTAACGTGAATACTTGCTTGCAAGCGGCGTGCTGCCTCTGTGAAAAATTAAAGTGTTCCTGAGTCTAACTAGAATGCCCCAGTCACATTTACTGTGCTGATGACTTTATATAGCAACATCATTGAACGGCAACACGGGAAGTGCATGGGATAAAATAGTTTTTACTATTCCGTGTTGTTGTAGTAAACCATGGGAGCAGGGATGATGATGATGGCAAAGTCGACCATCCTTTTTTTTCAAGAAAAGAGAAAAAAAATCGCTGACATTCTTTCCGCCTGATTAAACGCGGTTCACTTACATAGGTACATGCAGAAGAAGACCGTTTTTTAAAATGATGCACCTGATTTAGCACAACACCAAGGTTTTTAGCAGCGTTCTTCTGTTGTTGGGAGGGAAACGAGAAGATTCTGTTGAGCTTTTTTTTAGAACAACAGTATCAAAATAACGAGAGCATCAAAAAGTAGTAGCGTTGCCATTAATAATCATTACGCTTACTTATGTTTAATCCTATGAAAGGGAAACAATGACTTTGTCACCAGGTGGACTTGACTAGTGCGTTTCCCTTGATTTTCTGTCTTGTCGTTTATTCACTTACCACGTTGTTTTTTGGTCTTGTTGTTGTAACAAGCAATGTTTGCACTATTTAGGAACATGTTCAAGGAGAAAAGGGAAATTGGGAGTGTTGATGCTGTTACAAAATAATAGCCACTGTGCCTGGTACATACCACGTGCCTATACGTGTGTGTCATGACACGTTTCGTTTATTAGTCAAGCAGAAAGTTAGGTAGGTTTTAAAAAAATAGCGTGTGCATATATATTTAGCTTCCCAGTGACACCTCGTATGATGAAGGTTTCTGGCCTTTCGTTATCCTTTCTGTCACGTGCCCTTTCAGTTTCTACACGCCATTGACATTGTCTACTTATTTTTTCGTTTCCAAAATTTTATTTTCGTTGGTGCATTAATCTGTTGTTCTTAGTATTTAATCGATTTTAGTTGTATTGCCAATGTGAACACAGTTTTCGTGTATAGATATTTTGCACACGATACATTTTCCATTATTTCCGTTTCACCCACGTACCTGTAAAACAAGACACGTAGACCAATGCAAAAAAATTGTGATACGATGATGTATATTTATATTGTGTATTTTATTAATGTTTAACGCATTTTTAACGCAGTTCAACAAGGTTCATTTCTGCATTTGTTACTTATAACAGCCCATAATGGAAAGCCGGTAATGTTAGTAATGTATAATGTACATATTAAACATAGTAAAGGAGGGTGATTTGTAGCCGATTCAAGAAAGATATTAATGCGTTTTTGTAAAACACAAAAACACTTTTCATTGTCATGTACACGAAACGAATTTTATATAGTTGCGAACACGTTTGTGGGGGGATCGTCCACCCACTGACAATATTGGGCGACAACGTTCTTGATCAAACCCATGCGTCCTAAAAAAAACTGTATATTTTTTTTTATTCAACAACTCTTAACAATTGGAAGTGCTATACAGTATATAAAAATAAAAGAGACCAATCTGTAAACTTTATTGTTGGGATTTCTGTATCCCATCCCCACTCCAAGCTTACATCTCTGAAATCGGTCATAATGAAAAAAATTCAAGTTTTAATTGGATTTCAAATAATCTTTCTAGTGTGAGCTTTTGGTGGCTTGATCATTTACTTTCTCGTAATACGTGGCGTGGGCACGAAAAGTATAGCGTTGTTTCGTGTTTGTTCTAGCCTGTTTTTATTTATTTTTCTTTCTGTGAAAACGAAGCAGGATTTGTGCAAACTATCGTTCCCGTATTACTAGGCACGACTGAAATTACTACTTTTTGGTGTCGGTACTTCAGTCTGTGAACATGGCTGCCGAATCCTCCGGCCGTTCCCGTGGAAGCTTTTGAAGGAACAGGGATTTTTAATTTTGGAAAGTAGTAAGGAATAGGAAATGTAACTATTTGTCTTCTAATTTGGAGATTCTAAAGTAATTTTGTCTCGCAGTGAATAACAAAGCAAATATGGTGAAAAGTAGATTTATTTTAAATCTAGTGTGGTATTTATTTATAAGCATGTGGAAAACTAAATCACATTGAAAAATTACATTTTTTGCTGTGCTCCATATACCACATAATTTTGCATTTTATACGAAAGGTGCTACCTCGCAAGTACAATTCAAATATTATGCTACATTACCACATCAGACGGGACGTGGAAAACAAACAAAAGTAATTTAGTGCAATTTCATCAAGAAATTGAAGTTGATAGTTTAAACAGAGTACTTCTCTCAGAACCGAATTAAAACATCGCGTTGTCCCGCCGTGTATATGTCATTACTACCTGCTTGCTTTTTACAGCCCACTCGTTTCAACTGTTTTCCCATTTCTCGTATGTTTGTTTTGTAGAAACGAGTAATTTTTGCGGGAAAAAGCGAGAAAGCTGTTCCCGTTTCTCCCAAATCTTCTTCTTGTCCTTATAAGCACGCACATCCTCCCTTAAGCGTTCCATCCATGCTTGTTGCTTTGTTTGAAGGAGACTGGTGTACACAAGACAGGGCAGAGAGAAACATGCTCCTTTGGCGTCAAAAATGCATTTCCATGCCTCTTCTCGACACGATGAAACGGAGTGGGTGTATTAGTCATTGGACCGATTATGGCATAAAAAACATCCGCAGAGCAAGCAAACTGACATTACACGGACAGATAAAAAAAGGCAGACTGTATGTTTTCGTCTTAAAAGAGAAATACATAATAATAATAACTACACACTTTTCTCTTGTTCATTGTGCTACTCCCTACCAAATTTTAATATTAATCTTATTCATACGCTGACGCTTGCACAGATATGGTTCCTCTCTGGTTGCTGCTGTGAAATGGGATGAATAGAGAAACAAGGATTTAATTACTGTGGGGAATTCAAAAGCTGCCAGTGTTTTCTTCCTCTTATAAATAAATTACAATGTATTACATTTTATTATTCATTCTTTTGCAAACCCTGTATAGCTAACGATGAGGATCAGGAGCAGGCAGCATTATTATATTAGTCTTCAGCCCTTTTTCTTCAACTACAGCCTTTCCTTGGGCAATTTGGTGTGTGCCACTAACGCTACAAGTTGAAGTTGTTTTACAAGCGTCATTTGTTTGCTTCATTGCTTTACATATTTAAACAGTTAAAATATGGAAGTTGAGGATAAAAGGATTGTTTATTTGAAAGCACATTATGCTTGTGTCATGCTCATACTGTGACAATAAAGGTAAAGGAGTGGATTTTACTCTTCACTTTTCTCATGCCCTTTTCTTTTCATTCTCGCATTTCCTATGGACGCCTTCTGCTTTGTTGGAGGCTGTTTCCTTCTCCAGGTTTCTCGTTGGATTGCTAAATATTTGTTGTGCTGCAGCAGTAATATATGCAGGGTGCGAAATTTTGCAATAAACTGATGATTGTTATGTTATTGTTATGTAATGATCGTTACATCATCGCCCCCTGTAGGATACTTATGTATGCTTTTACTTTTCACCAAAGCATTCCAGCAGAGCAGAGATGTAAAGCTAAAACTAATTGAAACTATTGACTAGGAAGTTTATGAACTTTTTTTTATTATGCAGACTTTCATTTATACATCCATCTAGGTGGTTTCGCAGAAACCGGGAACTGAAGCACATCAACTATAAACGCGCCAACTGCTCTGTTCAAATGTAATTTAAGTGTTAATTAATTCTTGCGTAATTTAGGTTTATAATTCTTGCATAATCTATTTAAGTTTTAATTATTGCGTTTACGTAAGTTCCATCTATCCCACACCCTCAACCCATCTGATAATTTGTATGAATTTCGTTTGACGTGTGTAGGTTAACACTTGTGGCGAACTTTACACAATATCTCCAACCGTTACAACACTATGTAGCTGAATGAGAATGCCTAGGACTATAGGTACATTACAAGCCTAAGTTTGCCCAGTTATATTGGATGTGTTCCATTAAGATGAAATTTGCCGACGAGATTAATATATTAGATGAGCACATTTAAACTTCAGCTCAGCAAACATCATCCCATTTCTAGAAGATATGACACGCAATGTTTTTCCATCCTGCACTTGTCAGAAACGTCCGACAATATTTCATTAGAGAAAAGTGAATCCAGCTTACTCAGAGATATTGGTTCCAATGTTATACATTGGCATGTGTAAACTGCAGCAAAGAGAAAGTTAGTACCTGAATGAAGTGAGTCTAGGTATAGTACAATGTGTGGTTTAGTTTCACGTACCATTTATTCACCTGCCAGTTACCCGCAAAGTTTTGATTAGATCCGCCAATGACGCAAGTGATGGATCTAGATTAAAATAAATTCAGTAGATACTAAAACGCATTATCAAGGCAAAGTGATCAAACCCTTGAGATTTTGACCTGCTTTGTCCTTCTGTTTGATCATGTAATCACACGAACCACTTTTTCACAGCATGGCCTTATTTTCAGGAAGGTGGAGCTTGTGATCATTGTCGGTTTTCCTTTGGCTTTGGCAACAACTTCAATTATAATCTACGTAAGGCTTTACGTAAAGTAATAAAATAATAATAATATTCTATTGTGATATTGGGGAGAAAGCCAGCACGTTGACGAAAATTGCTTAATTTAATTCCCCGATTAAATTGGTTGTGTGGTGATGTACGTGTTTGAAATAGATCAAAAACAGCACTCCTAACAAAAAAAATCAAAAATCTTTGAGGATTGAGCTTACCAACAGAATATATAGTAGTATCAAATGGGGGTTGAAGTGAGCATTGACTTGACATGATTTCATAAGTACGCTTTTGTTAATATCCTTCCTTTATTTGCATGGAGAAAGCAACATCTCATCGCAGACCGGTTATGTGTATGGTTTTTAAAACTCGTATGGATTAGTGCTTGACGTAGTAGCAGGCTAGGTAGTATTATATGCACAAATAAAAAGGTAGCGTGTAAGGTATACACAAATAAATAAGTTGGGATAAGTCACGAGGTAGTAGTAGGACGGGAGGGAGGATTTTCGTATGCTCACTTTTTTGGTTAATGAAATTTCTATTTCCTTTTTAACAGAAAGGAGAAAAGTTGAAAAACTTTGCGAATAAAAAGTTTTCTACTTTCAACATTATTGCTACTGCTGCTGTTGTTGTTGCTACCTCGACAGAGAGACGGGAAAAGTTATAATAGGTGAATGGTGACAGGCAAGACAGCTTATCTTTTTATGCGTAAACGTGTTGTTCTCTCTCGCATACACAAGTTTTGACATGTGTTGAACGAAATCCCTGCATTAGTTGGGTAGGATATACGAACACTTGGGAGAAACGAAGTCAGCACTAGGAAATGAATATGCAGATAGATGAACCAGGTTTATTGCTATTCACTACATGGCTATCAACAACGGATGGATTGCAGTATTGAGGGAGGAGAGAAAGTGTTTTCAGGAGAGAGAAGGGTAAAGGCAGAGCTAATATACTGTGGTGTATTTGATATTGGCTTTCCGTCTTCATTTGACTTTTCTGCATACTTAAACTAACTTGTCGTATATTCTAAGTAACGATGCAATGCAATTATTAACGCAACGTATATCTCTCCAGTTGATTTGGAAAATTAGAAATGAGTATATATTTATCTGTGATATTTTACCTGTGTACTGTATAAGCAATCTTCTCCCATTGCCCAATCCCACACGTCTAATGATAGAAATTTGATTTACGTTGTCTGCGAACATCTTCACCTGTTTTTGAAAAGGAATATATTTTGATAGATCTTGGATGCTTTTCTTTTGTCCAACAGGTAATTCACGTGTCATTCAATCGTGATTTCCAACATTTCCCCCTGATTTTGTTGAGATGTATAACAGTTTGTACAAATATACTCAAGCATATCACAATAGACTTGTCAGCAGAGGCGTATTTGTGCACTAGTTTTGCTGAAGGATTGTTTTCTCTTTGAGTGAAAGCACAAAGACGCCATTAAATGGGGCTGGTATTACCCGTCAATTTATTCATCGAATCTTCCTCGCCACTTTTTTTTAAGATAGACGAGAGACCCTTGTACAAAATCTGGAGGATTTTTGTTTGTAGTGATGTTGTCACGCACCAACAAGTGCGATCGTATTTCGGAATCAATCCAAGCAGTACCGTCGTTATAATCAGAAGCAGGGTAGCAGAAAACACCTTACAATCTCATTTAATTTGCTTATTTATGAGAAACGACTACCCAGGGACTCGTACAAGGTGGGTAGTTCGTACGAGTGTTGGCTGACACGCAATATCATAGCTTCAAGATGATTTGTTGACGGGGGAATAATCAAATGGGAGTACAGCGTCTGGCATGTGGATAGAAATCCTTGAGTCTTCCTCAAGTCCTTTCTTCTAAGAGATAATAGGGAAAAAATCGGAAAATAAATATTTGAATGGGAGGCTCCACAAATGCTGTTTTTCTTTCATTTTATCTGTACCCGCTGGCAACAACCTCGAAAGAAACTGACGAGAGAAGAGAAAACAAGCGAGAGTAGACTGGAGCATAACTCTAAAAACAGAAGCAAAATTTCAGTTAAAGTTTTCATATTTATTTAAAAAATAAGGGTACGTAAATGAAAAAGACTGTTTTTCAAATCTCCTTGGGAGTCGCACCAAGTATGTACACCAAATGAGCTTTCTTCAGTATCGTTAAAGTAAAGAAAAGTTGCTTGAAAGAAGCAAGAGTGTGACTGCTTTTAGCAGCCTTTTTGTTTCTTTGCTGCTGCTACTGGTTTGAGTTTGAATTAAGCATTTATGCTGTTAGCTCGCTGTTTCTCCGTGGGATGCATGTACCTGCCTGCAGCTTATCAAAAATATTTTCTTTGGGTTCCTCCAACTTTACAGCTGCCATTGAGGGACTTGGTTCTGTTTCCAAAACAAGCATTTTCCCTTCTATTGAGTAACACTGTGTTGCTATTTTAACGAGTTCTGTCACCATATATTAATAGTTGATCTGTAACGCTGTATATATCTCCAACTACCGTTTTAGTACGCCAGTGCAAAGTTGACAAGAGGAGCATGTTACGGTTTTTGCCTCTCTATGTCTAGTATTCGAGCAACTTTTCTTGACTTGACAAGCTTATTTGTCCACACTGATTTTGAAGATGGCAGCTTGTGAACGTAAACACCCAGTGATCCCTCTTAAACCCGTGTCCTTATAATAGCCATTTATACAGAACGTTACAGTTGATTTCAAGGTATGTAATCTTATGGAATCCGTTTATTCAGGATGGAGAAAGACAGCAAACAAGGCGCATACACAAATGTTCTTAATAGGTTTAGGAGGTTGAAAGAAAGTATTACATCATTGACCATACGCAACTGCCGTCGTTGATTCATCGTACAGTATACATGTTGAATTAGGGAATGTTTGCTTAAATGGGGGTTTCCTTCAACTTAACATGTTTTCTTGCTATTTTGATTTCTCATGTATTGGGGAGACACGACGACTGTGCTTTTTAAATATTTGCTCTCTCTCGGTTTCTACCCATCTTATTATTATTATTTTCATTGACCCCCAAGGCAGTTCTCTCCATCGACGTTGTATAGGTGGCTGTTAGGGAGCTCTTCTGGGAAGAGTAGTTAGCAGTTTGTCGCTTTATTTTTGAAAAGTTGTAATTAATGCTTGTTTCTAGGAACAATTATATTGGCAAGCTAACTAGTAGCACAATGGAGAAAGTGCTTTCCTCAGTATAATAGTCGTTGTAGCTTGACATCAGAATCGTTTGTTGAGCCTGTAAATTTCGCATCCTGGGAAGTTTTCTACGTGTCGGCGCGAGTTGTTTAGTACGTCGTCGAGTCAGCATTGTTCCACTTGAGATTGTATCATTATAGCATGTAGGATCATATTTTATATGTACATATGCATGTATCTAATATAGAAGATGAGATTGAAGAAGCTTTAAAAGAGCTCATTTCCCTCCCAAAATAGTCCCATTTCAATCTTCTATTTGCATTATTATGTGTAACAATGGTGTCAAACGAGTGGAGGGTCTATAAAGTTAACGGGAAATGGCCTAATGGCAGTAGTATACATTATGCACATCCTTGGAAAACTGGAGCAATAATGAGAGAAATAATAGTATTTTACATTCGTCCATCTATTCTTTTATGTGTAGTGGCAACAAAATCTCCACGAAAATAGCCTAAAAATGGAAATACCGAACCATCGAAGGAATTACAGCAGAACAGAGTGGTTACAGCTGCAACGCATAGGGAAAACGTGTTGCGTGGTTTAGACAATTTTCACATAAGATGTACAGACGATTTAGCATAACTCAATATAAAATAGACAAGTTTCCCATTTCCATAATCTTTTATCAGTCAGTTCCCAGACGAACAGTCACAGAAACATTTCATGGAAGTAGGTTTCGCTACTTACTAAGTGGCACAAGCCGGTTTTCCTTTGCCGCTAAGAGAGAAATCGAATACGGTGGTGAAAGGTAAATGAAAACTGACACGTTCTTCAATTTATTTTACAAGCGCACTGAAAAGGAAGCAGAGGAAGGTTGAAAGTTGAGGCGAATCCCCACGGAATATAATCCCCCATCCTCTTTGTGCATTTTCTTCTTGGCCTTTTCCATGTTTGACTCAGCTTATTTTTTAAAACCACAGAGTCCTTGAACAAAAACTACACAATAATGCTTTCCAACGAACTTTCTGTTTTTCCGAACAAGACAAGATTTAAAATTATCAAAATACATGAATGTGAGTGTGAAAGTAGCATTAAAGCTAACAATGATAATAACTTAAAAGGGGATTCCCTTTTCTTTTGATGCTGTAGCTATTATGCCATCAGTGTTAATAATAGCGTAGGCTTTCCACTCCACTGGCAGAAGAGAATAGTCAGCCTGACTTAAGAAATAAATACGTCGATAAGAAGATTGTTGTACTTATTTATTTCAACACGAACATGCCGCTATTTAGGCGTGGGACGTAGTTACCGTCTCCACCTCTTTTTCACATTATGGCTTCGCATTTTATTTTGTCAAAGAGTTGTTGTTCAAAAAGGTTCTGGGGAAAGAGACGGAATGATGCTGCCGTTACCATATAGTAGAGCTTGAGCAACAGCTATCTCTCCAGAGAAAGAAACGGAGAAAAGCAAGAGTGAACGTTGTATAGGGGGAGAGTGAGAAGACATGTCGAGTCGACTTCAAAAATATTACTTATCAACTCACTTGAGATAAACCACTTAACACATTTGTGTGCTATTCAGTTTCAACTCGAACATGTACTTGGCGCTCTCCCACTTCTTTGCTTCGTTCCTGTATTTCTCGTAAACAAATCAGCCTGCTCTACTAATCGTAAGTTACGTACCTCAACTTGAGAATTTTAACAAGATCATCATATATTTTTAAAGGAAAAACTTTCAAGGCTTTCATCTCAAGAGGACATTTTAGAAGTAGCTGAAAAGTTACAATTGTGTTTGTAGCAAGTTAGGAGAAATTTTCTCCAAATGAGACTGCTACTATGAGGATGGATGTGGTCCGTGTGGTTCCATGTTCGACTCAAAAATTTTTACAAGCTTTTACTTTTCACAAATGAAACCCTATCAACATATATATATAAATGACATATATATTTATATATTTTTATGCCAATATACATGTAGGTGCGCCGTGACGCTTCAGATGTATCTAGTAAAAAATCTAATTCGCTTTTCCTCCGAGAGCAGAGACGTGATAAATTGAAAAAGAAATTCTACGGTCAATGCTCTCTCATAAATAATCGTGATAACGAAATATTCTCCGCCCAAAAAATACAATGTTTTGAAATGTATCTATTCAAACTTATCCTTCAAGTATGATTTCACCTTAACTTTATACTGTACCTGCAGAGACAATGTCATTTAATTCTCATTTGTTACAAATGACAACCACTAAAAGGGATTTTCTTTTTGTCTTCTACACATAACTTCGTAGAAATCCTTGTCTTTTTTCTGGGTGTACAACAAAAATCTACGGACGCACTTAGGAAATCAAAGGATTTTCTGTCTTCGAGGCAAGCAATTAGAAATAAAAACTGTCTGATGATAACTTTGCAATTTCCTGGCGTTTAAATAAAATCATAAGCTACTTATTTCACTCGCTTCTGCAATCTACCTCTCTATAGACATGGACTATGATGGTACCACTGATGTAAGGGTAACGCAACTCCCCACCATAATTTTTTTGATGTCATGTTTTCCCGATGGTAACGTAATAACCCACTGTGTTTAGTGATAATCTGATTCTTTCTTTTTGTTACATCACTTACAAAGTTACAAAATATGTTCATAATAGAACCATCGATACCATTTTACTGCTCACATACACAAACACACAACACACTCCTGTAGTACATAAAGTCTTGTACTTTACTACTTGATGTCAATAAAGCGGTGGTAGCAGCGTATGGACACGCAATTTATTCGGCAACAAGTCTGGTGGGACAGAGGAATAGAAAAAAAGTATAAAAATGTAGCTTCTATCCGCCTGGGGATTAACAAGCAATTGAATGGAAAGTTTATTACATATAAAATATGGATGAGGAAATCTGTTTCATAACATGATTCCGTCAGATTATTTATTTGTTGCTACTACTTCTTCTTCTTCTCCTGCTTGTACAACCGTACCGCCGACTATATACCACTATAATTATCGGTACCGTTACGTCTCCCTTTTACAATGTTTCCTCTTTCTTCCAACAGCGTCTATATATATAGCGGAACAGGATGTGCGTGTGTGTTTCCTTTGTTGGAGAGGATTAGATTTAAGATTTCCTTTTTTCTTTTCAGCAACACACAATAATAAAATTTGTGTTCCTTACACAAATAGATATATTCGTCTGTGCGATGGATGATGTCAAATAGTTTGTTGATACTAACTGAGTGACTGGAGTGAGAGATGAGTCCTACATAGGACGTGTAGTACTCGTCGTTTTTTGCAAAACCCAATGAATCTATGTATACGCGGCAGTTGCACCTATTTCAGGAGAGCAGATGTGTAGGTTGTATATAAGCATTTTGTATGTTCCCTGCTGGTATTTCAGTTGATGCTTGGTTTCAGTTAGTTTCAGCTCCAATCGTCAGAGATGAGAAAACGAGAAGCAATGGAACTGGTAGTATTAGGAAACATGTGTTTCTTTGGACTATTTACTTGCAGTACTGCTTTACTTATAATGAATTTGGGCGAGAAGGATTTTCTGCTCGTTAGTATCTCCATTGTGTGCAAGGAAGAAAAGAGGAAGTAAATGGAAGTTATTTTGTAATTGGACAACGTCTGCAAGACTATGATAAGCAACTACCCTCTCCGACTAGCCGAATCTTTCTCGCTCGCGCTCTCTCTCTCTCACTCTCTTGTTGCCTCTCCTTTGGTTTTGATATTTTTCCGATGCACATTTTTCCTCTTTCTCTCCGACTCAGTCTTACTCCTCCATGGAATTTCACAAAAGAGATTTTCATCCAATTCTTTTCTCCCTCCTTTTTCATCTTCAATTCCTTTGCCACATCTGTCATTAAACCATCATTTTCACAACTGGACTTAACATTTATTCCTTAAGCACACTCCTTTGCTCACAGCCAGTCAGTTTTAGGTACGTTTCTGTTGTTGTAGGTTATGTGCTAGTCAAGCGTTACACATATCTTACTTATGGCAACTTGAATGCCATACATTATGTACGGCTGTTAGTGAAGAACCTTTTTTTCAGTAGGCTTTGCTTTTTACCACGTCTACGCTCATTTTTGTACCGCCAGCGGTGACAGCTGAGTGGAAAGAAGCGAGATGAAGAGCGATTTTTTGCAACTCTCATTGAATGCTCATTGAAAAATGCTCGAGCAGACGCAAATGCGCGTGAGTGTATGCATGTATATGTAGTAAAGTACCATATATTTTTGTATGCTCGTCAGGGGTGGGCATAGATAATGGATGACAGAGAAATAAATTCTCATCGTTATTACTCATACTACGTTCACTGACATCGCTTCAATTATTTTCTCCTCCCGTCTTTCTTCGCTTAATTTATGACACTCGGTTTTTTCAACCTTTTCACAACAGCAGCGTTCATGCACACTATCAGTAGTCTACGCAAATTGGTTACAGCTCGTAGAAATGATGGATGTTGAAACGTATATTGTTTCACGTGTTTTGGACAGGGGCTTTAACGAGCAAAAGTGTAAATTAGTCAATTGAATATGTATGGAACATGTAGCATGATGATGAGCGTGAAAAAATGCACACCTACGTAAACACATGCCGTGTGTTCATTACAAAGCCGCTTTAGTGGAAGTTTCCCAGAATATGCTGGATTATACAGGAGGAGCGAGGGATATTCAAGTAGTTATAAGTAAGGTAGCAAACAACTTATATATTGTTCCGTGAAACAAAGTTTGTGCGTTTTACACCAAATGTCAGACAGGATGTGGTGTGATAGGCAGGCATTTGCTACTTATTCATCATCATACAACATTGCCAAAATTATGTGCTGTCAACTAAAAATGCGCCACTGTTGGAAAATGTTTAGGAAAAAAAGAGAAAAATACTTGACGTGATGCAAATCACTTTGTTCCGCCTGGAGGAGAATGAGCAAGACAAAAAGGTAATTGTAAAGATTTGTGAAAAAAAAGGGAAAATCTTTGCCATGCAGAACATATACTTAATTATGCAGAGACACAAATTATTTATGCAGAAATCGGTAAAATCTTCTGCATAAGTTAGGCACCAAACTTATGCAGAAAAG
>JAHZNE010003361.1:0-17169 GCA_027744055.1 Callyntrura sp. NNG-2020
GAACCGTATTATGTACACTTATAAATGCTTAACGAAATAGTAACGTAGACACGCAATAAATTGGATACTGTGTTTCAGACGGGGGGTTTATAAAAGCGCGTATTGCCAGAGAATCAAGCGAGAGTGGCAAGCCAGCTAGCAAGGAGATTGGGTAGTTATGTATTTTATATAGATATCTATACTAGAGAGGTACAGGGACGCAAGTGCGAGCGGGATAGGGCCATAATAGTTTATTAGCCCAAAAAAAAATGTTACAAGGCGCCCCATAATCTGATTATGTTTTTACAACGTTTAACGAACGTTAAAACGAGGTTTTTAGGGAAGGAAAGTATGTCTTTAAAGGAACACCGTGCTTTATGGGGGCACCGAAGTATTCAGTAAATAAAAGATGAAGGTTTTTAATAAACCCCACAAAAACAGGAGAATGTTCCGGTATTTAGTACAGTGTACTTATGACATAAGCTTATTATTATTTAAGGTCTGACGTCATAATCAGTTATTAGATGTATGCAACAATAGGTTCCGTAATCAAAAAGTAAGTTTCCATGGCCTTGATATATAGTTCGTGCCAATTTGTTTTACAACGGGAGCAGTGTACGCCCTTTAGAAAAATTCTAGGGACAGACCTGTTCTGTATTACTGACGCAACACATTTCTTATTAAAGATAGCCGGCTAGGGAAGAGTGTGCATATGGGCGGCTACATATGCGCCTACTCACCCGTTTAGTAAATAATCCCATTTTTCACAGCTTTCCCCTTCCTTCCCTCCAAGATTATATATAAAGATAACCGTACCAAAACTCATGTAACCATAAACAATACGCTGGCACATAGGATCACTACAAAATCTTTACAACGGAAAAGTATGCATGGCTACCCGAAATTCCGGCGAGGAATAAAGCAGGGCTTAAAAATTATTCGCGCTCTTCACAATTTTATTCACATTAAAACTAAAACACAAAATACCAATACCCCTTTTCTCTGGCAGCGCATCTGCCGGGAGATTATCCTCCCAAAATAGGATTGGCCACTCCAACACCGTTAGACTTAAGGATTCTCTCCGGTCCAGGGTACAAAGAAGCCTCTAAACAGCCCGGTGGTGGGGTGACCCTCTTTTTTATTCCATTTTTATGGACTAACAACAGCGAGACGGGTGGTGTGATACATGATAAATATGGAGCATCGAATAGGAATAATGGCAATAAATCCCTATCAAATATAACCAATAAAAACGTAGTAACAAACGTATAAAGGGAACACCAACGATGAAATAGCGCTCCCGCCATCTCACTCTTATCAATTCTTTATCATCCTTGGGGTCTTGCTTTCAAAGAAAACAAGCATTTTCTCAGGGGCTACCCCGAACCCCCCTCCCCCCTTTTAACATCCTTTGGTACTCCGGTGCTATTACGTCCTTCCCCGACAAATACCTTCCCAAGAAAATATTTTGAGAGAACAACTTTCTCCTAAACTTCACTCCGTGTGTGAACGTCAAAGAATAGTGACACCGAGGAGAAAGTCTGTTGTTGGTGATGCCCGTCTCGAAAAAAATACCCGTATAGCCAGCCGTGTAACCCCCGCGTGACAGGACAGGAGTTGGAGGAAGATTGTTGTTCACGGTTCAAAATTATTAGATGAAAACGAAGGGAAAGAAAGAAAGAAATGTCTTTAAAAATCACAATCAGTTCATCTCTTCCTCTCTCTCTCTCTTTCTCTTTCGCTTTCTCCGGCGAACAACGTGAAAGCCCTATTGTCAACCGACAACAACTTTGGTTCTTTCTTTCTCCCGCTCTCTTTATCGTTTTCCGTCTCTAGCTTTCTCTTTTCCACTGTTTTATTGCCAGCGTGTCTTTTCTTTTCATGAAAAGAGCAGAAGAGATTTTTCTGGTTGCTGAGTCAGCTCTCTATTTATCCCCTAGAAGCAGGAGTGGCAGAAGTAATGCTGGTAGTGCTCTCTTTGCTCCTTTTCGACTGATCATGGTAGTCAGGTTCTTTCTCGTCGGGCCTTTCTCTTTTGACAATATGACGATTCCGATGGCCCCTTATAAATAGGTTAGAATTGCCCATTTTCTCCTCTTCTCCTCGTGCTTTTACCACGACGGAGACCTAAAACAATATCCCATCCTGCACGCCCTTTTTTGGTCAGCTAGGTAAATACCGTGGAGGAAAAACGGAAGTCAACCCAAAGAAAAAAAATAGGGAGTAAAGTAGCAACGGAGAAAAGTCACAGAGAAAGAAAGTCAAATATTTTTTCAATAGAAAGACTGCCCCTCCGTAAAAGATGATCAGTTCATTTTCCTTTATACTGAAAAGTCTATCAAAAATAGGGTAAAAGGAGAAAAGAGAAAGTTTTTTCTTTTCTGACAGTGAAAGTCCACGCAGTGATAGCAGGATTTAGAAGTCTCCCCGGGAAAGGGTGACAGATTCTTCAGGAAATAAAAATTGAGCCACTCTCCTCCCGACAGTGACTTTTCAAGGATGCTTCTCTCCTAGATCTCAGATCTCATTCCCGGGAAAGCCGTTTGTTTACCTACAGCAAACGAACAAAATTGAAACGCAAATGACCGATCTCGTAACTGTCCCGAGGTCCAACAACAGAAGCCCCCAAAAAGAAAAATTCCCTCCTTAAATTTTATTGTTGATATTTCCCTTTATCCCTCTGTCTGCCTTTCTCCGGTCTACACTTTGTCTCGTAATCTCCCAGATAGCGACACTCTTGCAAAACTCAAAACAGCAGCAGCAACAGCAACAACAACAGCAACACCCAAACAAATTACCCAAAGAGAGCGAGAGAAAAAAACGAAAAAGCCGAAGCAAC
Source organism: Callyntrura sp. NNG-2020 (assembly GCA_027744055.1). Classification (NCBI taxonomy): domain Eukaryota; kingdom Metazoa; phylum Arthropoda; class Collembola; order Entomobryomorpha; family Paronellidae; genus Callyntrura; species Callyntrura sp. NNG-2020. The sequence goes on from JAHZNE010003361.1 coordinate 2,819, forward strand.
CGGCGAAGTTTCTTCTTCACCTTCCTCTTCATTTGCTCTTTTTTTCTCTTTCCGCATTTCACCAGCTTAATAATGACAGACGTAAAAGCACCAGAGACTTAAGCAAGTCTTGTCTTACCAGTCTGCTTTTTTTTTCTCTCTCTCTCTACATACATATCCCTCTCTCTCTCTCTCTGCTTATTTTCCCCCGTTTGTTGAGCACACCCAGGGATGAAAAAAATATAATGATATATCCACAGACACGTCCCTACATCTGCCTAGTAGAAGGATACACGCACACTTAGCCAAGCAGATAGGCAAGTTTTACAATTGGGGAGCTCTCGTGGAGCGGGTATCGATCCAGGCTATGCAATTCATGGTGTATTACCCTAAAACACTACTACAACAGCTACCACATATCTACTATGACTACCATACCACCATAATCATCATCATGACTGGTGCCACTGCCACCGTTACTACTATTGCATCTTCTCTCGCCACTTTTGCTGCTGCTGCTGCTGCTTTTACATTGGGTAAAAATGGCTGCTGTAGTAGTAGTGGTAGTAGTAGCACGGGAAAGGAGAAAGGGAGAGAGAGAGAGAGAGAGAGAGAGAAGAGAGAAGCATGGTGAATCTCCCATTGTGAAATAGCAGTGGCAAGTAGATTGTGTAGCGGCGGCGGCGTCAGCGGTGGTGATGGTGGTAGTGTGTGGAGTAAAGTGCACCATTATTTTCTCTCTTTTTCTCTCCGTTGTCTCAAGTCGAAAACACGTTTACATAGAATAGGTAGGGCTCACCAGACAGAGATATACACACAAACAAGGAGCAAGCTTCTCTTCTCTAACGCCATCGTCGTCGTCGTCATCGTCATCATCAACAGAATCAGGAGTAGCGGTGGCAGCACAAAAAAAAAGGGAAGACGGTCACATTCGCCCACCATTATAGGCAGGCATGGTGTGCACACTGGAGAAAGCCGGGTTGGGTACACACAGACAGAGAGAGCGAGACACACGCTTCTGCAGACATTCACAAAGCAAGCTTTACTACATAACCGTTTTTCGTCGAATGGCATCATCATTATTATCAGTAGTGGGAAAACAGCGTGGTTATCCGGGAAAGTTGGTGGAGAGAGAGAGAGAGAGAGAGAGAAGGAAACGAATGAAAGGAAATGTGTGTGGAATGAAAGTACAAAGGATCGTCGTCAGTAATGCACGTCAAGTAACTATAAGTACAAACAGCAAAGATACTACTTTACAGCAGAAAAAACAATGAAAATAGAAGTTGGAAGAAACATCTCTCTCTCTCCCCTTGCTTTCAGTGACTTCCAGTATAACATTGAATTTCTCAGCAGCAGCAGCAAAAACAGACACACGAGGAGAGAAGAGACCGTTGAAAATAAAGAGAAAAAGGGAAAGAAGGAGAAAACAGCATCAAAACAGTAGTAGCACCGTAAACATCATCATCAACAATGGTGGCAGTAGTCGCCGTAGTAGTAGCAGCAATAGCAGCAGCCTGAAACTATTTGGAGAAAGGGAGAGAAGAGATGTTAAGCATATTGAGCTTTTACTAGGTAATAGGAGTAGTTGTGTGTATGTGCGAGAGAAAGAAAGAGGCTGCTGCGTTCTTCCATTTTTTGGGAAAATTCTCCCATATTTCTGTATCTTTTCAACGGTATGTTTCTCAAATAGGGAACAAAGGCCCAGCTAGCTCTCCTAAATATCTTGGCGCGTTTTCCCGCTGCCATTCTATATCTTTCGTTGCTTTCCCCCTTTTACAACGCGTAGTTAAATTTGGGAAGAAAAATGAACTGAATAGGAGAATTGATAGTTCAGAGGAGAAGAAAGTGAAGGAATTTACTACTTATTAGGTAGGAGAGAACTACGCAAAACGGCGAGGGACAATAACAGGGAAAAAACAGGAGGAAAAAGACTTTTCCCCAGAAGGAAACAAAGAACCCGGATAAAAATGGCTGACGTAGTGGTACAGTTACTTACACACACACACACACACACACACACACACACAACGTATTCACAAACCACTGCCACGCTGCAGCAGCTTTCTTCACAAAGAATCACAAGTCTTCACCCAACCCAGGAAGAAGATGAAGAGCAAAGAAAAAATGTGTTTGTGCCTTTTTCTCTTTCCTTTTTCCAGCAAGAGACTCAATCCCTGCCGTGCATTTGGGCCCTCCTATAAAAAAAAACTTGTTTGTACCTATCCCTCCCCAGAAACATGCTCGAATGTACATTTCTTTCATTTTTTCGTTTTCAGAGAAAAAAAACATGGTAAAGGCTACTACAGCCAGTCCAACAAAAGGTTTTGTAAGGATGTTGAGGGAAGCCAAAAATGTTACTAGGCTTGCCTAAGAGAAACGGCAAGATGCATACTTTTTTCCAGCAAAAGAAAAATGAAGCCACATCAAAATGAGTGGCTCCTTACCAAACGGCCTCAATTGCCCCTGCTTTCTTCTACCTATTTTTTCTTGACAGTTCTTACTACTACTATTACTATTACTACTACTACTACCTGCTCCCCAAACACACACTGTCTGTCGCTCGTGTGTAAGGGTATAACTTTCAAAAGAGAAAGCGCTGCTGTGCGTCTCTTTTCATTCGGACTAACTAAGCTCATCTAACTAGGCTTCCCCTTCATCAAGCTCCCTATTGACTCCCTATTTACAGCCTACTATCTTAAAACTTGCGTGCGGAGAAAGAGGAGAAAGTGTACCCAACTATATTCATACTTTATATGCCGCAGCAGCAAAAAAACGGCGCGTCTACACGTGCATCCTCCTAGAGTAGCAGGAGAAACGCATTCCCAGCCAAAAAAATGGCCGTCGCCCTCCACTCGCTTTAATCCTTCGTATCATTCTAAACTGACGATGACGATGGTGTTTTACGGCACTATTACTACTCCTCTTACAACTACAGTGACTACTAGCTACAAAGCTAAGGATTGTATAGGGATCTACGAACTCGAACCGGGCGAGCGGATAGAAAAAGAGCGAGAGAAAAAAAAGAGAAAGAGAGAAAGTTCCTACTTTCTTTTTTTTGTTCAAAAGCTTCCCAACTTATAATGGGAAGGGAGACAGAAACAGGAAACTTTTTTCTTTGGGTAACCATGGAAACTCCCCCAAAGTCCCTTGTACCACGACGAAGAGACAACGACATGCTTCTGACGTTACCCTGACGACATCGGTAATGACGATGCTACAAAAAAAACTCTTTTCAAGTTCACTTTCTCCCTCTCTGTAGTCCTGTCTACTCTTCTCCCCCTTTTGTTTTTTTCTGGTGGCCGACGACGAACATCCCCACGTCCACGGTGAGTTCTCTCTGGGCTCGTCCGGGGTATTACCTCATTTGCCAACGCGGCTTCGTCTCTTTGTCATTCCCTCTATTTTTTATTATTATTTTTTTCCGTTTTCCCCCGTCCCCGAATTTTTTGCTCCTTTATTATTCTCCAACTTTCTTTCTAAGAGGAATGGCTTGTACATCTTCAACAAAATACAACTTTCCAATAATCTTCCCCAACTTTATCCCCGAGTAACACATATGGTGCCCACATTTTACATACGCGCTCTCTTCTCTTCTCCCCGGCTGCAGCTGAGAACCAGGGGAGTAATTTGAAGTTGGAAACCCACCCAGTGCAGTGTGTGGTACACAAATGTTTATTTCAGGTACACTCTTTCCCATTTTTGCTGCTGCACACAGTTTCTGGATGAGGGCACATTTTTTCTTATTATTACTTTCACTATTATTTTTAGGGAAATAAATAAATAAATAAGAAAGTGCATAGTCATGGTCTCCCAGTCAAAAGAATAAGAGAGAGAGAGAGAGAGATTTTGAGCAGAGGTTCAGATAAAGGCTTTCTCCTTTATATCATTTTGCGGCTTGCCTTGCTTTCGGTTTTATTCCTGCCTTTGCTACTACAGCCACTACTACATTAAACTTTCTTCCTGGAGCTTTCTCTCTCTTTCTCATTGCTTGCAACACCGAAAAAGGCACATAGACAGGTCTCTTTTCCTAAAAATTGTTTCTCAGGCTGAAAAAACGAAAAGTGGTAAGCCAGCCAGAAACACACCAACTGGTCTGTCAGTACGACGTTTCTATCTCTCTCTCTCTCTGAATATGGGTGGGTGTGTGTGTGTTTGAATTCAACATCTTCACTGATTGCACAAGACATAACGCACACTAGAAAAGGGCACGTTTTCTAGCCTTCTAAACAGATTTTGAAAATTCGTATGCCCTTATTTACGTTTTCCCATGCGTATCCGTTTTATGTAAATATGTCTCTCGCTCTCTCCCTCGCTTGTCTCTTCCCTTGATCCGATGACGATCCTCCTGATGATCATGTTCGTCTCCTTTCCGGTGTTCCTGCAGCTGCTTAGGTTGCTCCTGATGGTCCTCTACTACTCCTGCTACTTTTACTACAACTACTACTACTACTACCGCTCCTGCTCCTGGTGATGATGATGATGATGATGATGATGATGATGATGACAACGGTCGTATAAATGAATAGTGTTGGCACTGGCCAGGATCCAGTTGTTTCACGGCTTCAGCTCCGCCAAGATCCTGTCGTATACCCGAACGCACGCTGGTAGACCCATACCAAAAAGGACAACAACCACAAAATACTTCGAAAAGCAACAGCGCTTCAGGCACCACCACAAGAAACAATTGCCCCGACATTCCCCAACTTTCTCTCCCTGTCTCTCTGAAAATAAGTAAAAATGTTGGGAAATTTCAGTCTTTGTCATTGTCATAAAATATCCCGAAACTGGTTCTATTTTCTCTCTTTGGGTCTTTCTCTGCTTTCCCTGCCCTGGTAAGGTGGCTCATTGCCGTCGCTGTCAGTGTCGATGTAGATTGTCGGCTTGTCGCGCCGTGTTTTTCTCGGACATTCGAACATTGTTCGGTTAGCACACACTTTCTCTCTACGTCGTTTTAAATATACTCTCTAAGGACCGGTTTTCCTTAGACGAGGATCCGTTTTCCCCTATACTTTCTCCCTACATAAAAATTTCCTACGGAACGGGTATAGAGAGAAAGAGCAAAGATTCCGTGAGCAGCAGCAGTAGTAGAGATATACACACTCTCGCCAACAGCAAAGACGACAAGGAGAGAAAAGGGAGAAAGTGGCAGGGAAAGAGAGGAAGGAACAAGCACACATACACACACGCTAGCAAGCACACCAAAGAAACGAGTCAGAGCTGATGCTTGGCGTGTTCATAGTTCAGATCTTGATCATCCTTCTATCCAGTCGCACACACCACATCTCTTTCTCTCTCGCTCGCGCTCTCTCTCACTCTCTCATTCAGTTTTATATTGCACACATTTTCTCTCGCTGTCTCGTCGGTGTGTGTTTGTGTGTGTCTGCTTTTCAAAACTTGCTCTCTCCCAGTCGTACTTTCCACGAGATACTTTTACTCGCATTTTTTTCCTCCCGTTTTCTCTTCACGTTCCTTTATGTTTAGTGCCATTCAGTTTTACTCGTTTAGTCATCGTCGTTGTTAAATTCATCATGCCCAGTGTCGAGAAAAAAATACTAGATTCGCATTGTCTCTCGTACGCTTTCCGTGATTCTCTCTTTTTCTCTCTATAGAAGTGTGCATGTGCGTGGTCGTATTTTTTTTGAGAAAAAAAAATCCTCCAAACATCTCTCCATCTCTGACGAAATAAATTCCTACTTCTCTCCATTTCTTGTTTCTACACCCCTTCCAGTCCGTGATTTTATCCCAGTGAATATTTTCCTCGTGCCGATTCTCGCAGGGAAATTTCTTCTATTCACCAGTGGCCGTAGCGCTCTTGTCAAATCCAATCCTCCATCCTTGTCACTACTCCCAATTGTAACAACCATTCAAAACGAATATCCAGACAAGTTCTCCAAATTTTCTCCAACTTCTCTCCGGCTTTCTTTCCGAAAGCCTAAAAACTGCTGAGCGGAGAAAAATTCAGAGAAAATACCCCAAGACGAGATAAGTATGACGTGTGCACACAAAAAGTGACATTGCCACTTTTCTCCAGTCAATAACCTCCCTCTTTCTCTCTCTTCGTCTCTCTCCCTCTTGTGAAACAGTGCTTTCCCCGTGTCATCATCCCAAGCACCTTAAGTAGCCCCGAAGAACAAATCAGTCCCTGTTTACTTGACACTTGGCTAAATACTACGACGTGTCATTTTCCTTCATCTCGCTGACTCATCCCTCTCCCCGTGCAAAACGCCACCCATACTTTCCCCAATTTTCCCCCTCGTGTCATCCAGCCGTGGTTTCTCCACTTTCTATTTTTACTCTTCCCCAAAACAAAGTTCTCTCCAATAAATGATGATGACAATGAAGATAATAATAATAGTAATAACATGAAAATGTGGCGTTGTTACCAACAAGCTTGGTAAAAGCTAGCGAGTGCCAGGAAAAAAAGTAAAGAAAAAAGTGAAAGTAGCAGAGAAAGACCCATGGCGATAGCCAACATTATCATTCTTTTACATCTCTCAAGCAAGTAGCAGCAGCAGCGGTAATAGCAGCAACCGTAATAACAACATTACATCATCTCCCGCATCATCATTCCTCATCCCTTTTCCCCCACAGCTTTTCCACTTTCTCTCCCTCTCACTTCGCTAACATTACACAAGAGCTCTTTCTCTCTCTCTCTTTCACACACACACACACACGACAACAACAACAACGCAACCAGGCTTTTAAAAAAACCCAGACAAAACTATCGTTACCAGTTGGAGTAGCAGTCAAAACGGAAAACGACAGCGAAAAAAAGAGCCGAGTATAGACAGACCGACGTTTGTCAGAAAAGGAGAATTTGAAATGGGAATGAGACGAGGAAACATGTGGATATGAACAAAATGGAATAAATATATGCGCCCATATACCCAAATGGACTGTGCTTTCCATTCAGTGCATTTTTCTCTCCCTCCTGGAGGTACCCCCAGTGCAACTTGGAGAAAGCGAGACCAAGAAGAGAAAAAAAGGACGACAACGACGAGCTTACAAAACACGCGGAGAACAAGTTGAAAAAAGGAGAAAGAGAGAAAAAAAAGACTTTTCTCAGGATTTTGATTCTGCAACTCTCTCTCTCTCTCTCTCCCTTCTTGTCTCTCCGGCTTTACCCCGACGAGTTCAATTCAAACCCACAACAGTGGAGGAAAGTGCCGTGGATTCGGCCTTACTCCCGTACACTTTCTCTCGCATTCCTCCCTATTTATCTCTTTCTCGCTGTTCGCCCCTCTCTCCTCTTCTCCAGCGAGACGTTTTTTGTAGAAGAGTCCAAAAAAAAACACCAGGCCGTAGACTCGCCGTGACAGTCCCACTAATTCAAAGGAGAGTGTGTAGCTGCTGGAACAACGAGGGTTTGTGTCCTTCCCAAAGAAAACCGTTTCAAACTATGACGACGACGACGACGACGATGATGATGATGACGATGATAATAATAATAATAATACCGTGCCAGGGAAATTTTTAAGCGTGTCGATACTCAAAGAGAGACGAGAGAAAAAAAAAGCGAAAGTTAAAACAAAAGCGAGAGACCGGGATTTCTGGGAAAGTCGGCGTGCAACCCATCCTCACGTGAAGTGGGAGTAGTGTGCGCGTCTCTCTCTCTCTCTCTCCCTCTCCGTTTTCCCTCTCGGTTCCTCTGTGACAGTTTATTGACAGAAAAAAATGAGAAAAGTGGAGGGAATAGGAATACTTGGTAATAAAAATGTTAATACCGTTAGGTACTTGAAAAGCTTTCGCGACTTGACTAATAAGTTTTTTTTGGTGTCACTTGGTGTGTCAGCGATCGGGTGATTATATACCGGCAGAGTAGACGCCTGTAGTAGTAGTAGTAGTAGTAGTAGTAATGATGATGATGATGATGATGATACACCACGGCGGTGTTGCAGCATCCCAGCAAGACATTTATTATTGACCGTAAAAAAAAATCCGCCCGACGAACGGACAGACGTCGCGGGAGAGGAGAAAGGGACAAAAAGTAGTAAATCCCCGGGTATTATTCTCCTTTCCCCAGGAGGCTCCGAGAAAATTGAGGAGATAGTGTCAGTGTGTCTGTGCGAGTGTATTTTGATGTGGGACTCCTATTTTCTTCGGGGGAGACGCTGGTGATCGAGAGGGACTGCATTACGACAGAGAAAGTAACTGGGGGTATCCCCGCGGATAATGAGGAGACGGAAGGTGGTTCGGAGGTGGTGACAGGTACGGTGATCTTATCGTCATTACTTGGTTAGTCTCTCCTTTTTATGTACTGCTGCCCAAATTTATTATCAGAGAGTGTCTCCCTGTCAGCGGGAACTTTACGGCTGTCTTCTCTCCCTGACAGAGAGGGGGACATACATTTTTTTAGACTCCTGGCGTTTGTTTGATGAGGCCCACGTGGGGTGCACCCAGAGAGAGAGAAGTTAAAATGGGGGGGATGATGATGATGAAATCCCGCTTCTGAGAATAATCAGCATTTCCCGGGGCAGCGGAGATAGAGAAAGGGAAAAAGGGAACACGGTGTTGATGACGAGACGATCTGTCAACTTTTCTCTGGCGGAGGCAGGCAGACAAGCGGTAGAGACAAAAGCCGTTATTTTTTGGGTAGACTTGTAGTCCTCATCTGTCAAAGTCATATTTTTTTTCAGAGGGGGAAAGTGACGGTTAGAAAAAAAATGGATGAAGCTGTAAGAAAATAGGAATTTAAGTGGAGATGTGGCTGTATAGACAAAAGTTATTGTAATGGGGCGTGAGTTTCTGGGAATTTTACGAGGGTCCCAGCTGTCAGCTGTTGGAACTGGGTTGGAAATTGCAGACAATATTACTCAGACTACGTAAATCCCGTAATGACTTTGAAAAAACACGTGGCGTCGTGATCAGCCTTGCTTTCTCTCTCTCTCTCTCTCTCTCTCTGACTGTCTTCGTTGATGATATGATATTCCCGTCGTGTCCGCAGTGAAATGGTGGAAAGTGAGGGAGTGTGACGGGCAGAAGGAGTAAACGAGAGGAGTGGGCCAGCCACTGGGAATACGACTTTCATTATTGTTGTTTCTCCGTTGTTTCATCGAATCTTGGCGCGCCGGAAGCTGTCTGAAACCCCTGTGGTTGTGTTCCTGCTAGTGGTGTGTACGTGATCAAAGAAAGTCCGTTTCTTGCTTTCTCCGGGGTAGAACTCCAAAAAAGTTTAAAAAAAAATATGCTGAACTGGGATGGTTTGTTGTGACCCTGCTTTCTTAACTGCATGAGTGACTGGATTGATGCGACCCTAAACGGAGGAACCATGAGGACTTTGGTCATGTTCCATTGTCTCCTCACGTTTCGCCAGTTTCTTCCTCTGGTCCTGTCCGTGCTCAGCATTGTGCTTATCCGCAGTCGGGAGACCTTCGCCGGGAGTAGTAGGGGCAGTGGGGGAGGATCAGATAATGTATATTCTTCGTCGTCCTCCTCCTCTTCTTCCGGTTGGGGGCCTTATTCTATAGGATCGTCGTCGTCGTCCTCCTCCTCCTCTTCATCCTCCTCGTCTTCAGCCACCTCTTTGTCACATTATGGATCCCCCTATGGAAGCAGTAGCAGTAGCGATAACAATAACACCGAAAAGCCTCCACGCAGTCCTGTCGTCTTCCAAATTGGTGGGGTGCTCTCCAACAACAAATCCATCGCCGCCTTCAACGAAACCATCAAGGTAAGAGAGCATTTATTCTTATTATTTTTTAACGTCGTTTAATTAACCGCCATTTTCTATTGTTCATTTTAAATTTAAATGGAACACCGTTCATTTAAAACGGGAGTTTACCATTCCCTGATATACAAAATAAGTTATTAGTAATCACATAAGCTTCCCTTCTACTTGTAGCACCCTGTTTACAACAGCTTATCTTTTACTTTGCTTTGTAGTTTGAACTCTCGCGCTTTTTCCCTGTTGCTCCCTCCCCGTTACACAGGCACAGCTACGAGCTGTAGTTTCTATATGCGGGAGTTGTTGTTGGTTCCTGGAACTCATCACTGGACGTAAGGAACAAGTGGACAAGCGGGGAATTTCAAAATGATACTGTTTTATTTATACCTCCTTGGCTTTGACCATGTAGTCACTTACTTATTCATTAATATGTCCTCGCATGTACCAAAGTACCAGGTGTACTGCACAGCACCTTTATGGACCGTTCTGTGTGTCCGTCTACCCCCGTCCGTCCGGCCATTATGGGGGTTTCTCGGAAACAAAAATTCTGGTTTCGCTCATCGATAGCTATGATCAATTGCTCCGACGCGTTTCAAGATTGACCCCCTGGTCAACCTACTTTTCCTCAGAATGGCTTGAATTTGACGGACCCCTGTGACCATCAGAGGTCAACAAAAACTATTTCGTAGCTTCACATTAACTCCGCTTGACCCGGGGTTCCAACATTAATACCAAAATTAACCTCCTCTAAAGCGCCTCCTAGTGTCAGAAACCCTCATTCCCAAGCTAACTCCCCTTCAGCCCCCATTTTCCACAGTTGACCCATATCAACCTAACAGCCCCCCCCCCCACAACCCACGTTCCCCGCGTGTGCTCCCCTTAAAAACCCTTCCTTTCTCCGTTTACCACAGTATATTGTATTCCGTCTGTATTCCATTATTTACCACATATTTACCCGAAACATTCCGCAAAACACATTATTATCCCCTCACTCTCTTCCTCTCCCCCGAAAAGTATCTTGTCTACTTCCCCTTATCATCATTGCGTCCCTCGTAAACTATCCCGCTGGAAACCTCCCGCCTAAGAAGGCTACCCGCGTTGTTGGAATGCCAGGTACATAAATTTCATAGCTTTGAATTTCATAAATAATTGAGTGGCAGTATCCGTGTTCCTACCTTCACCATCAACACCACCGCTCCCACCACGATCACCGCCTCCACACTACATAAAGCACCGGCAAATAGATGCACACCGACACACATACAGAGCATAACTGCTTTTTTGGCAGAATTCCACAAAAATCACAATAAATCTCTATTGTATGCTTCACACACAGACACACGATCCCCACATCATTTCCTTTCATCGTTGGCGTCATCATCATCATCATCATCATCAGCAGCAGCAACACCAACAACAACAACACTCGCAGGTTCAACCACCGCCGCCACCGTGATCATCATTACCACCGGCTTATATTCATCATTCCTTTCCTTTTCACACCCCACCACTTACACTCCTCCGCCATGCCGTCAGTAACAATAATAATATGGGTGTAATCGCAAGACGCAACAACAGTAGCCGCGGCAACAATAACCTACTAGTTTCTTTGCCAGCGAAAGAAAAAACCCTTCGTGAAAGCGCAATTTAATCGGAACGACTTTCCCGAAGGCAGACAAGCACAACGGCACAGAGCACACGTCTTGTAGTCAAAAATGGAATACACGACGTCTAGGACAGGTTTATATTTAAAGGAAGGCTGATTTCCTTTCAATACGGGAATGTGTAGGGTAGTACGCGGAGAGAGAGAGAGAAAGGGAATGGGAAAAGAGAGCAGAAGCGCGTGAAGAGTAAATATGAGGAGAGACACGTGTTTGCATTAAGATTCTTAAGAATGGAGGGGGGGTGAGGGGAAAGGCGTCTTTTTGGGGGTTTTTTGTTTGTTTCAGCTTTTTTGAGAGAAAAATAAATTGGAGAGAGAGAGAGAGAGAGAGGAGTATTTCGGGGAGAAAGTAAGAAGGAGAGAAGGATATGAAGGAAGAGGATGATGATGATGATGATGATGGTGTGGGGCGCTGACGACAGTGACGCGACGCCACAACAGCACCGGAGAAGAGAAAAGAAGGGAATGTATGTGTTTCTTCAAATAAAGTGTACAGAGACGACGAGAAGGAAGCGGTAGAGAGTTTTTTATTGCTTTCTCTTTCTATTGACAATGACAGACGGCCCGAAAAAAATATATAGAGGGGGATTCAACGGTACAAACATGAGAGGAAAACCTCGATCCAAAAACACACACAGGGACGCAAAAGTGAGAGAGAGAGAGAGAGAGACGCAAGCTCGCAAAAACAAATACGAGAGTAGTAGTTGTAAGAGTAGTAGTAGTAGTAAAAATAGTGCCAAGTCCTGGCTGTTGTCGTAGTAACACAAAAGCTGGAAGCTGTTGGCTTTTTTGTCATTCATGCATGGACTTTTCTGGGGGATGTCGTCTTATTTTTACAAACAATAAAATAAAAAGAGTGTGAGCGACTCAAGAGAAAGGAGGAGAAAGAGAGAGAGAAAGAGAGAGAGAGATTGCCTTTTCTTGTTGTCATTTTATTTCTTTCGGGGGAGATAATGCAAAAGTACTAAACGACAAATGCTCCGCTCTGTGTTTATGTGTGTGGGTAACTCTCTGTCAGGGAACAGTAGGAGCAGAAGGATAACACACGGGGAAAAGAAGGAAATGCTAGGAGAGAGAGAGAGAGAGAGATGAAATGAAAGGGAATGACTGTCAGATGATGAATAAGTAGAAGAGAAAATTTGTGTACCTAAATTTAGTAGAGGAAAAAAAAGATGACGCAGAGGAGAATGATGATGGAGCATGGTAAATAGAGGGTATCTCCATAACTCAAAGTATTCTGACACAGGTACACGTGTAAAGTTGCTGTTTTCCTGGGGATGAGGAAAAGTACGCAGTGTTGTCGGATGTGAGGTATTTTACAGGGAAATAGGTGGAAAATGCAATGGGTTGAAGAGAAGAGAAAAAGTGCGGTGGTGAGGTTGGGTTGGGGAGAGAGAGAGAGAGAGAGAGACTTTGTGGCATGATATCTTGGGAGAAAGTGGGGTGTTGACGGTGATGGTGGTGGTTGGTGGTAGTGGCAGGTATGATAAAAGGGAAGAGAATAGGTAGGTAGAGGATTTGTGTTTAAATAGAAACGGGGAATGCTGACGAGGATAGTGGTGATGACGCTGATGCTTGTTCATGTGAAACAAGACAGACAAGAGACAAGAAGGAAAAGAGAGAGCGAGAGAGAGAGAGAGAGAGAAAGTCGATGATGTGTACAGAAGCGTGCACGAATTGTGGATGCATTTTTCTTCTTCATCATCTTCGTCAGCATATCAAATCAAACATTTTCCCACCAAAGTTATGCATGAATGCGTCCTTTCCGTTGTTGTTATTGTTGTTGTTGTCGTGTTTAGTATCGTGTTTTGTGTGTCGGTGTGTGTGTGTGTGTGTGTGTCGACTGCCTACTTCTTTACCTGTTTTTGTCAAGTTGTCGCTTTCACACTTTCTCTCCTGCTACACTCCTGTCGCAGGCAAGATGTTTTAAGCAGGGAAAATAACTCCGCTACCGCGAACAATGAACGAGGAGAATAGTTGAAGAAGTGTGGTACTCTGCAGAGGAAGGGGGAAAGCAAAACCAGAATTTTATTAAATGTCGTCTTCCCAGAAACCTGGGTTTGTTGTTTTCTGCGGAGAGAAATTCCTTTTTTCCCATCCCACTCCCTGTCATCGTCATCATCATCCTCATTTTCATTTCGTGGTGCTACCTTATATCTTTCACTGTTTGTCCATTTTCCGGAGAAAGCAGAGAAAGGGGGAAACGGGGGTTTCGGTTTGTTGCCAACGTACCCAAAATACAGCAAACTCTCGGAAAAAGGGAAGGACAGTTTGGGGAAAGGACAGGACAAAATGTATAATGGAGTGTGTAGGCTTTCTCACAGTTGATTGGTGTCACAAAGGATTTTGGAGAGTGTGAAAACGAAAGAAAAAATGGCCTTAGACTGGTCATGTGGCAGTGATAATACCACACACACACACACATACACATATACTCTCAAACACACACTTTCTCTTTTAAAGTGACAAAAACCATATTATACTGTCATTACCCATTTAAATGCGAGTTTCTGCTTTCTTTTGTTCCCCATTTTGACATTTGGGGTAAAAGAAATTATTCCTCCCCGCAACTTTATATTGACCGCACATGTCACATGCGCGACCATGTCCTGGTATAACGCCACAAACAAACTAAAATTAATTATCTCCCTTTTTTATCCCTACTTTTCATCCGGTCGGCATGAAGAAAATTTATTGCGTCACCAAAAAATCCTGTTTAATTCCCGAGCTTTCTCTTTTTTGCTTTGCTTTTGATGCAATATGGAGGTCCCTGTGGGGCAGCTTCTAAAACATTTACGGTGTACCCGACTGTGAGCGGTGATATTTTACTGGGTTTCTTTTTCTCTTTTTTACAGCATCTCAATTTCCAGCCAAATTACATGATACCCGGAACTACTCTGATTGCCTCACCCATTCTCATGGATCCGAATCCAATTAGAACTGCTATCAATGTTTGCGATTACTTGATTAAGAAACAGGTAAGTTGCTGACTATTTTTTGAAGGATGTGCTTTCTCTTTTATGTTACGCGGAAATTGGGGGGAAA
>JAHZNE010003362.1:0-22313 GCA_027744055.1 Callyntrura sp. NNG-2020
AACAATGTATAATTATGTGCTAAGCAGACTTAATAAAGACTGATTATTAAAAATGTAAGAAAAATTGTATTCGGCCAATGATTTTTTGCAAGGGAGTTCATACTTCATAATAAAAAATGAATTGTTCTTCATGAGATGAAACTTATCCACACATGACAAGGGTCACAGCAGATAAAAGTTTCATTATGCACTCAATTCACTGTGCGGTGTCGTGCAAATCTCACTTTCTCAGTTTCCCCGTGTACCACTTTTCCATTTGCAAAACCGAAAGCCTGTTTATACAATGCAATGCCATACAAATTCATTTGGCATGTTTTCCTTGTTTCAACTTCCTCGATCTCGAGCTGTAATGCCACAATGAGCTAGCAGCTAGCTATTGCAGTTGCCTGCCTCATCATTCATCATATCACCATTATCATGATTCGCAAAGCCAAAGACTCTTCACATCAGCTGTACATGTATCGTGGCGATGTGAAAAATACCTCAACAAGTATAGAAAAGATGATCGTGGTTGTGTTGTGGTTGTGATCCTGGATTCAGTACGTGGGCATGGCCTGGAGCTAGAAAAATAATTGTACACGTCGCCTTTTAAAACATCATAATTAGGATGGTCATGGTCTCAACTCTTCAGTTTTAACTTTAATTCACATAAAACCATCTCAATGTCCGAAGATGAAGGGCCAGTTCGCATTCAACTGGAGTGCGATTCTGGAGATGATACAGGGGCTTCCTCAGGACAGAACACCAATATTAAGGTCTCGGTTCCAACCATATCTTGTGGACCTGTTAAATTAGCAGTGGAAGAGGTAAAAGAAAATAGTCCTGTGGGAAATGGGAACCGTAGTATACCACGTGGTCTCGGTCCCCCAACAAAACAATCATCATTGTTGGGAGCCGATTTACTACTTAAGCCAGCGTCACTGGCAATGCCACCTCCTACATGTGAGTTTTTTCGTATTACAGCGTTATAATTTTTAGGGTTTTGTCGGTACTAAAAAATAATATTTTGAAGTAATGGAGAAATAAGGAACGACGTTGGTTTTCTGTTTTAAGTGACCACCGTGAAGAAAGCAAGAAATTTGGTTAACCCAGGGATGTCAATGGTGAAATGGATGAAACTGCAGGAAACGCGTGTTCGAGCTCCCACCCGGAAAAAAATTCCACTCTCAGAAATCGCCAAACATAACTCTGAGACTGACTGCTGGATGGTGATTAGAAATTGCGTGTACGACGTCACAGAATATATTCCATATCATCCTGGAGGTGTGCCTGAACTCATGAAAGGGGCTGGCAAGGATGCGACCGCCCTTTTCAATGAAGTCCATCGTTGGGTGAACTTTGACAGTATTCTCAAAAGTTGTTTGCTAGGTTACTTGCAAATTGACGTGGGGGAGTCGTTCGAGGAGGCTGACGAAGATGAGGTGAAGTCTCCAAATTCCTCCGACAAACGCCTGATTCCTCTTCCCGTAACCAAATTTTCTCAGAACGAAACGGACCTCATATTTCAAGTACATTATACACATCACTTTGTATTGTTTGTATTAAATTTTGTAATTTCTGGTTAAAGCGCTTTTTCTCAAATATTGACACAGGTGGACACTCGATACAGTGACGACGATCTTTCCGATGACAATTGGTGCGTCAGCGTACTTAATAGAGAGAGGCTTCTGCTTAAAGTTATCTTAAAACCACCAGATTTATGGATGACGCATGTAAAACTTCTGGAAAACCTACGAGACGACTCGCTTAGTATAAACTTTCAGAATTCGTTCAGACGGGCAGTAATTACCATCAAGAAACCAAGTATAGGTCATTACCATAAGTACTTTATTCATCGACTAGCTTCGACTAGCTTCGACTAGCATAGCTAACATTCATCACAGTTTCTATGTACATGTATCGTGGTATCGATTAATTCCCTTTAATATTTTACGAGTTTTTCCTATGTAGCATTCTCGGAAACACGTCCTGTGTTCTTATTTCCACTCTTGTTCCTTTTAAAACCACAACAAACTTCCTTTCTACATCGCCTATTTAAACCACTCCTTTCTCACAACTACCTCCAGTTGTGAGATCAACTTGTTCCTATCCTCATTACGTTTAAAATACAAGTTCTTTAATTACGTTTGAATCAGCATTGACCTAACAGTTAGTAGTTAATATTGATTCAATATCATTTTGTGCCTGGTGTACATTGATTTAAAAAAATTAATGGCTGTATATTTTAACAATGTTTACAGGAAAGTGGAACCAATTAGGATCTCCATTGGAGAATAATAATAAACTAATGGACAGCCGAAATTCCGGAACCGACGATTTCAGCAGAGGAACAATTGTGGAAAGAGAAAGTTTAACTCATAATGTCCTCTTGATTGGAGTACAAGTCACTTCTTCGTCTTTCATTGGCGTTCCTGTTGGCTTCCATTTGAAGCTTCGTCTTGTAGACGGGAACGCTCCGACTAGGAAGTATACCCCTGTCATCAAGAGCATTGTAGATGAAAATTGTGATACCACGTCTTCTTCAAGCACCGCCCCCAACAATGAAATAGTTCCCCAAAAGTCTGACGCCTCTACTCAGGGAAAAATAATTTACTTTATCATAAAAATCTACCCAGACGGTCAACTTACTAAAGAAATCGGCGCTCTTGAAGTAAATAGTCAGCTGGAGCTGGGCGGAGTGGCTGGCCGTTATGATCCCTCATTTTTCTCCTCGTGTAACACATTAGCTCTAGTTGCTGCTGGCTCAGGAATTACACCGTTCGTTCGGATCGCAGACTTTCTTAAAAAACGATCTGCAACTTACCCCATTTCCAGAATTATTTTATTTTTCTTTAACCACGCGGAACAAGATATAATATGGAGGGACCAATGGACAAAGTTTGCTGACTCGTGGCCTGCATTCCATTTCTTTCCTGTGCTATCCTCTCCCGGACCAACGTGGACAGGACTTTCAGGCAGAGTGGATAATGTGCTGTTGTTTGAATCCATTTTGTTACAAACGTTATCTAACGAAAGTGGCACGTCCGTAGAGAAGAATGCGAATTGTCAGAGTCAGTTTGGCAAATTCAAAGTAATGCTCTGTGGATCATCCGGGTTTAACGATGCATGTGTCACGTAAGCTAAAAGTACTTCTAAATTTTCTGGAAAGATACAAAGCGTTTGCACGAGGGTTTTCAATGACAAAAGCTTGAGCATTTAATTAATGTCCATTTTTTTACGTTTACAGAACGTTGCGGAATCAGTCTATTGTTCAAATAGATACGGGCGAAGGCGCAGATGTGTTTATTTTCTAAAAATACCGAGAGTTATTGGATAAGTTTGGGTGGATTCATGATACTCTCTGACTACCTGTTATAAACGTATGCTTTTTGACCTCGGAAGTTGTGGCGTCTTGTTTTCCGCAAGATATTTTTCGTTAACCGATACACACCAAAAGTTATTTTTCGCATGAAATTGATGAATATGTATTACTCATTTGAGAGCATAAAATAAAGTCGTACCTCTCTGTTTGCCATAAATCTGTTGACGTTTTTTGTCGCACGTATAGTACCATGTGTCATCGCGTATCTTTGATTGTTATCCGTTAAGGCTGTTATTTAAATTCAATGGCAAATTGTTCCGTTGTGCGTGCGCGAGACGCTCATTGATCGAGAAAGCATTGTAATTTAGATAACCTTGTGATCGTGCGAGTTTTTTACGCGTGTACGCATAATAGTGAGCCATTATAAATAGGATGGGTGCTTCCCCAAAACGCATCAGTTACTCATCCGGCATCCCAGCTCAACGCTTCATTCTTTCTAAAGATCCCTCAAAATTGGATCAAAACAGGTTTAAATTGGCTTTCTAGCTTCAACATGGACGGTGAATTGTGGCGAATGTGGCAAGTTTTATTTGTAGTTGCTCTGTTGGGCAATACAATGTCTCCTCTGCACTCTGTAGAGGCTTTTAGTGATCCCCTGGAACATATTCATTCTTCCCCTAGCTTCGATGTAAGCCAATTTTTGTTTCCCACATGTAATTGGGCGAGGTACCATTTAAAATATTAGAACAAAAAACACGTTTATGTTGATTTCCAGGATTCCAAGGACGTTCCGGGGGAGCCAATGACTCCAACCGATTTCCAAAACGCGGAAGGCATTGTGGGTAAGTGATTCATTGGATTCGTTTTTGTTTCTTCCAAAGTGAAGTCACAGATAACGTGTCTATAGTTAACACCCACCTTTTGTTATCTTGGCGCAAATAGCGGATCAGCCTCCAAAGGTGGATGAAAATGGCAAGCATTCGGATCCCATTGAATTCGCTAATTTATATGAAGGTGACATTATTCTAAAGAAAACAAAAGATGCTCCCAGAAACGGAATAATCAACGAGCAGCAAAAGTGGCCCCAGGGTCAAGTCCCATACGTGATCTCATCTGACTTCAGTAAGAAACACGAACACTGTGAAACCGCAAATATATCAGTACATGATGAAATGGAAAAATAATGTGATGGATGATGATGGTTTATCAGCGATATATTTAAACTTATATATTTATACAGTATATAGCGCATTATTGCCTTAAATGTTATTATCCGATCTGAAATCATTTATTTTTTATTAAATTTTATTCTTTTATTAATTTGTTTTTGAATATTTGGTGTTGATTAAGCGCATACGTTTAAATTGCATGTGTGTGACACGCAGTTTGTGTCCCTACTTTCCTTTTTCAGATTAATCAATCGTTTTCCCATTATGAAATACGGAAAATGGAAGTTGATTACTTAAGATAAAATAATAATAACCTCTATTTATACAAACAGACGGACAACAACGTGGTATCATTGCGAAAGCGATGATGGAGTATCAACAACGAACGTGCATCACTTTCAAACCACGATCAACGGAAAGAGATTACATACATATTCATAGGGGCAACGGTTGCAGCAGTTACGTTGGGCGCTCTGGAGGTATGCATGCGTTGTACGCATTGTTGTGTTTTGTAACTGAAGCTGCGACACTGTTTTTAGCAAACGTAGAATGGGTAATTAATAGAATTATACAATTTATTGCTTTTACGTCAGGTGCACAACCCGTAAGTATTGGGACAGGCTGTGAATACACAGGGATTGTTATTCATGAGCTAATGCACGCCGTAGGTTTCTGGCATGAGCAAAGTCGTCCGGATCGCGATGACTTTGTGAATGTGTACTACCAAAATATTCAGCAGGGAATGGAATTTAACTTTCAAAAGTTTACCTGGAGGGAAACCCAGAATTTGAGTTGTCCTTATGACCTTAACTCGGTAATGCACTATGGTCCATACGCTTTCTCCCGGTATCAAGGGCGCCCTACAATCTTGGCAAAGGATCCCAACAAGACCATTGGGCAACGAGGGGGATTTTCTACAATTGATGTACAAAAGGTGAACAAATTATACAAATGCAGCGGGGGAGGAGCTAAGCCAACAACGCCGCCTCCACCAACTACACCATCTCCAGGAAGCTGCGAGGATTATCATCGACACTGCTCGTATTGGTCTCAGAGGGGAGAGTGTTCTAGAAATGCAGCTTGGATGAAGGCCAACTGTAAAAAATCTTGTAATGAGTGCAGTAAGTTGAAAAATACATTTTTCTCATGTTCCGCTGGTGGCATACAACATGTCTAGTCATGTTTATAACATTTGATTATAAACATGTTCACTCGTTTAATAGACAAGCCATGTGAAGACCTCAATAGGTATTGCTTATCTTGGGCAAAGAGGGGAGAGTGCCGCCGGAACCCGGAATACATGCTCACCTACTGCCAGAAGTCTTGCAACTCCTGTCGCAGTTACGGTGACACGGTTCCCACTACTACAACAATGGCTCCAGGTTCATCAACCTGCCAGGACTTTGATAAAAATTGTAATTACTGGGCAAAAAACGGGGAGTGCACAAAGAATCCTCGCTACATGAATAAAAATTGCCCGAAATCTTGCAAGGTTTGTGGAAAAATGTGATCACTTCCGACAGATAATTTATTTGTATATATAACATCGTATTTATGTATATCACAATAAAACATAGACCTCTATTTATTTTCGTATAATTCCTTGCTGAAGTACAAATATCCTTTAATTTTGCTTTATTTACATTTTTCATTATTTTCAAATGAAAAAATCCAAAATCTGGTTATTTTCAGTTTAATATTTAATGCCTTCCCTCTAATTGTGTTACCCTGATCATGAAAATGAGTGAGAAAGTCAATAACTTATTGTAAGGAGTGTAGACTTTCTTCATTTTGATAAAGCAGTCGCAGTTCAAATAATATGTAATGATTTAAGCCAACTTGTATTTTTCTTCATACAACATGTTATCTCTTCTTAAACTAGTCCAAAAATACCTAAAGAAAAGAAACGAGCGACACGTATGTACATGTACAACGACATGAAATGACAAAATAATGCACATACCCATCGAATGCATGCATAAATTGGTGCTATTCATTGGATTCCTTATTCACTATTCATTAAAATATTTACTTGGATATTGAGCTCTTCTCTCACCAACAATGATGAAATGATGATAGCCTTTTGCTCTTGTGGGTGTAGACTAGAAAGATATATCCAGTCCAGTACCCATCTATCGTTCACTCTCTCGCCAAGATTGACTAACATTATCTTCATAGTATTCATCATACATCATGTACTTAGCGATAAAGTTAGAATTAATGTTTGCTACGCAGGATCACAGGACCATTCCATCATTTGGCATAGTTGACCAATAATTAATCAAAATGTTCGTACAACTTAATCGGTCCATTTGTTATTACGTGTTTTCCGTGGATGACGATTGACGATGATGATGGTGATTGTAGGAGAAAAGTTTATCAAAGTTGTTTCAGTTGCAAGAGAACCGATGGAACGTTCAGTTTCCTCGTTTATTCGTGCCACCATCTTTAATAGCCGGCTGAATTGAACAGTTATTTTCAGGGTGTTTATCGTTTTCCGTTAAAAATGTTTGCTGTTACTTCAAAAAGGTTGTCTTATTTAAATAGCCTAATAAGACGAAATGTTCACACGCAGTCGCCCCTGTACAATGTGTGTAAGGCGGAGGATAAAACAGCATTGTACGATTTTCATATGGAACAACAAGCAAAAATGGCACCTTTTGCGGGTTACCAAATGCCGATTCAGTATGGAAGTGTGTCCATCACTCAATCTCACTTGCATACACGGAACCACGTTTCCATTTTTGACGTGAGTCACATGCTCCAGTCCGAGGTGCACGGGAAGGATCGTGTGGAATTCATTGAATCTGTGGTGACGGGAGATATTCAAGGGTTGCAGGACGGGCAAGGTACTCTCACACTTTTCACGAACAACAAGGGTGGCATTATTGACGATCTCATTGTAACGAAAACACGGGAAAATCACTTGTACGTTGTGAGCAATGCGGGATGTCGGGATAAGGATTTGAAGCTGATGAGAGCCGCGGAAGCTCAAATGAAGGCAAAGGGAAAAGACGTCACTTTAGTCACCAAGGATGACAGTTCTTTGATAGCGGTGCAAGGGCCAGCAATGCAGAGGGTGTTGCAACCCCTTGTTCCTGATGTCGACCTGCAGCAATTATATTTTATGAATTCTGTGCAAGCTACTAGGTTAGTGTTATAAGTAGTAAAAAAAACTTTTCTAATGAATAAAGGCTTTGATTCTTTGGACTACTTTAAAGACGACGCAAACTTATTTTTCAGGCAAACGACGCAAGGAAGCTCGTGATTTCCCCGGAGCAGCCCGAATTATGGAACAGATTCGCGATAAAACAAAAATCCTCCGGCGTCGAGTAGGTCTCGTATCTCTTAAAGGTCCCCCTCCTCGTCATGATATGGAAATTGTTACTATTGAGGGTCAACGGGTGGGGAAAATAACAAGTGGTGTACCCGCACCCTCCCTATCAAAAAACATTGCGATGGGCTACGTGGAAGGAGAAAATCATAAAAACGGAACCCAGCTTCAAATTAAAGTTAGGAATACCCTAGTTGCTGCCGAAGTGGTGAAAATGCCCTTCCTTAAAGGAAAGTATCATATGCCCCCAAAAAAGTAAAAAAAGAAGAAAGAAAACAAGTTCGTCTAAATAAAACATATTAGTTGACTGATTGGTTTTAACTTTATCTGTGTATATTGTATCTTTTGATTTTATTGTTAATAATTATAATATGTTTCTGTTCATCTCTTCATTTTAGTACCTATTTAAATAATTTGTGTACAATCTTTGTTTAGTTTTCTTGTAAATAAACTAGAAAAGCTTGTAGTATGACTACTACTCACTATTACATGATTCATATGATATTTATTACACGAAATTACAATTTTTACACAGGAAACAAGCAGATGCAACAGATAATGGATAGATCCAACGTCTATATACAAGCTTAATCTCTATCAATAGAGATAAATATGTATAAACCTTGGATAGATCAATAAATCTCTCTACTAAAGCTATAAATCTTTTCGAACATATCCATCTGCCACCCTCAGCATCAAAAAATAAGTAATTACGTAAACATCGTTATATCAGTAGCGGAAGCAAATAATGTCAACAAGTCATATTATGTCCCCCTACTTTCCTTTTTCCTTGCAGTAGTAGCTCAAGTATGCTTTTAAATTAGTCGTTTTCATTTAATTCAAAACACGTCAACTTATATTTCCAGCTTGACAGAGTTTCTACTACTACATACCTATATAAATGTATCTATAAATTGTATTCTAAGGTGTACTGACTGACATGTACTATTAAAACATAAAGCAGCCTTTTTGCATAATTCGTAAACTTATCAGTTTTATATATTTCACTAGCATTTTCTCGCCTCAGAGATTGGCAATAACACCGCTGCCACTGATACTTGCGCCCAGGCGCAGACCCGCGAAAGGAATATCTACTACGTATAATCCGTAACTTTCACAGAAGGAAAATAAGATCACAGAATAAATCTGAATGACACTCGACATGACATATACTTCATACATCGTATTTTAGCATAGTACCTAACATAATATTTGATATTTTTTATCTACCAACCTACCTTACATAAAGATGAAGATGATTAAAATTAATTTCTACTGACACATAGTAACTTAATTAACTTTAAAAGTTCAACTCAACTACATTTTTATGAAATGAAAACCTTAGTATTGCTTATAAAAAAGTCGTCACCGATCCGGAACGATCCTAAGGAGCCCAAAACATTCAATACCTCCAGTTTCAAAAAAAATGCTTGTGAGTATGAATCAACAAACTGGAAACTTTAAGCAAGATTGTAACTGTTCTTATTTCTGATAGCAGCCACTATTTGTGTGTAATAAAATCACAATTTTCCTCTCTGGCTTTCTTGCAACAAAAAACGAAATCTCTTTAAGTCTTGAGCCACGTTAGGTAGGTAGTATTTACAATTTAATAGAAAAGTTAATGGCGTCCGTCTCAACTACTCCGTATTCTTAATACTATCAGATCTGAGAGTGAGTTCTGCCTGACAGTACTGAAAATAATTTCTGATTAGTACTTTTTGATATTACAGTTTCTGTGATGTTTTCTTTTTTTTTTAAATGTGAATCTCAAACTGGCATGCAATTTAATATTGGTTTCTGTATTTGGTTTTTTTGTAGAGAATATGTGATGTACAGGTATTTTTAACTTGGCTTGTCTTAACTGAACCTACGTGATAATGTATATCATTTTTACAGTTGAGGGTATTAGTACTGTAGAATATTTAAAAGTTATGCTTTCTTTATCAGTATAAATGGTCAGTCAGTCTGTGTTATACAATGTAACATCATAATGTTCATTTTTTTTAGCATTTTATAAGTTTTAAGCGCTAACATATAGAAGTATACTTATATGCTTAATATTTTTATAATGACTTTTCTGGATTATTGTAAGAATGTTAAAAACACTTAATAAAAGGGTTTTTACAGTTTACAGCTAGAAATTGTTTTTTTTAGCACAAGGGAACCAAGTATCTATATTTTTTCTTATTTGTGCGCCCTGCACACCTTTCTGTAAATACAAAAATGCTATATAAAGATATAACAAATGGTTAATTATTTTGCATTACGATTCGTTTGTTGTTAAAAAAGTTAAAAGTGGGAAAAACTATCACACAAACTATTGTTTATACAATGTAGGGTTAAAAGAATAGTTACTAAACGGTAATATTAGTGTAAATATGTATATAATAATATATATTATTTAGTGGATAATAATAATTACAATAAGAGATTAGAAAAGGTGCACAAATGGATGTGCAGTATTGTACGTTTACTTAAAATTGTCAACCTCCCACTCATCCTCTCAAAACGGCATGTGATCCCGTAGTAGAAATAAAGTGGAACTACCCCGACCCGAAAGTTCAGAACAATTTGAAGTCCCACCACCATCATTGCTGCCATCATCACCATCACCTTTCTCTTTCTTTCTCTCCCTCCCTCTCTCTTTCTCACCAAACTCATCAATCACCACCACCATCGACTTTTATTGCGTGAAAGATCAGATCAAATCAATACTTCCGTGTCATCTTTCCTAGAGACAGACAGATAGACTCACTAGATTAGTATCTCACTGTGACTTCTTACAGGACCTACACACATACAACAATACACGCACACTGTCAGTCAATCAAGCATATTTTAATTGCAGAGAAAGATATTTACAACAGTACTTTTTGCAATTTTTTACAGTGACTTGAGTCCGCTAAAGAATACTGATTGCTTCCGTGGTTAGTCAAGTGAAATTTTGAACGAGGAAAGGTTATTACTTTTTTTAGATATGTAATAATTAAGTGTATAAGTAAGAGATATAGAGGTATATTTTTAATCTCTCAAGTGGTAGAATGGAGTAACAAAAGGAAACGAATAATGCAAGTAAGAGTATATCTGTGTGAGTTAGTACAATATTTTATATAGCATTTAGATATAGTAATAATACAGTTTTATTTAATAATAATAGATACGTTATCAATTATCAGTATAAATCTCGGAATATACTGTCTGTGTGTAAAACAATAATTGTTACAATTATTTTAAAGCCTTTTACTGTACGGTAATACATTTAAAGCTGAAGGAAACACGACAAACATCACATCGCACGAGCACGCACAACAACAACAATGACCACATCACAAAGCTGAATAATAAAACATTTAATGATAATAATAATAACGAGGTTGTTCCTCGAATATTTTAAGCTACAATAATAATTATTATGAACAATGAATGTGAACAATTTGTGAATATATACTCAATTAAATTAAGTAGTTAGTAATTTAGTATGGTTGTTAACTAATGGCTAGGTACAACCAAGGTACACATTGTTAAGGTATGTTCCTTTTTAGAAGGCAATGGAACAAAAGAAACCAAATGCAAGCAAAAATAAAATAAAAATACATTTAATTAATACGTTCTATCTAAAAGGCACACTAAAAGTACAAACGTGGTGATATTAAGGTGATCTGAGCAAAGTATTAATAATAATGAATGAAACCACTACAAGAAAGCTGCTTTTTCTATTCACTGAATATTGAATCCATTGAATGTTTTTCGTCTACAACTACAACAGAGTACAACTAGGAGGCTAAATTCGTATAATCAAAGACAAATGCATATTATATTACAAAGTAAAATACAAAATAAAAAAATAATGGATATAATGAGCAAATCATAATAAAAAATTAGATTGATTGTCATCTTGTAACGTTCCGGCTGCGAGA
Organism: Callyntrura sp. NNG-2020; assembly: GCA_027744055.1. Classification (NCBI taxonomy): domain Eukaryota; kingdom Metazoa; phylum Arthropoda; class Collembola; order Entomobryomorpha; family Paronellidae; genus Callyntrura; species Callyntrura sp. NNG-2020. The sequence continues at coordinate 11,722 of JAHZNE010003362.1, forward strand.
AATGTCCTTTTTAGTACATTTTAATACCAGAAACAAATACCGCATGATTATCCTAAAAGTCACGATACGATAAAGGGCTCGTGTTAACCAGAAGAGCTGCGAAAAGGTACATACATAATTAAGATGTAACCAAAGAATAACAAATTATTTTAAATCATAAAGTAATGTAATAATGATGATAACCATAATTAAAAATCCGTCATTCTTAAAATAGTAGTTCTTGACACGATAAATGCATAATAACAGTAGCAGCAGTAATAATAATAAAATAACAATAAAAAATTGACTAAAAATTCGAGAAGAGAGCGCAACTGACAGTTGTCTAAACTTTCAAAAACTTTTGAGATTGCTAAAACACTAGCATGCATATCATGTGTATGAATGAAATGATTCATATGTCCCTGCTATATGTATTATAGTAATTCTGTAAGATTATTATTTATATAATTAAGCTACTGTCAAGTAGCATCAGGCTCACTTTCTTCTGGTGTATTAACATAATCCTCCTGCACTGAATTTGTTGACATTCGGCACATTTCTTGACCTTCTGCTTCACCACGGCCTTGTGGAAATGGGTAGGACGCGTGTCTCCCCAAAACGCACATTGCAGCCGCGTGTAGTACGCAGAAAATCAGGCAGCCTATTCCGAATACACGAAAGGCGTTTGCTCCCTGGAATATAAGCCCACCCACTAAACTTCCAATCGCAACGCCTGCAAAAAAGAACGAGATGATTCAAGGTTCTGTCAACATCAAATTTAAGATTGGGGCATGACAGAGTTTTCATTATTACTCACCAATGCCAACAAATGCGGCCTGCACTATTCCCTGAACAGTAGCTGCCGTCCCTGGAGGACTGACTGTGTTAGCATAGGACACCATATTGGCATAAAATACGCCGTACGTGAGACCTTGAAATAGCTCGACGGGAACTATGCTCCAAGGATTTGTTAGAAATGAGTAAATGATGAAACGTACTCCAAAGGCACCCAGGACAAGAGTCATGCAATGAACATGTCCTAATTTCTTGATAATCCAGCCTAAGTAAAAAGAAAGTAAGACAAATGTCAGCATCCACTTTCAAAATATCATTAAAATGTAAAAAAATATTAAATTATAAATTAGTGCTTACCTGAAAGAAAGAAAAACGGGAGCTCTCCTCCGAAGCATTGAACAGCTAGAATGAGTCCCTCCAACAGCTTGACCCACTTTGTGGTGTCACAAGAAGATGTATTGTTCTCCGCCAGAGTTTCCACATACCAAAACAGAAACTGCCACAAAAGTCCGGTACACATTCCGACAATGACACATGCCACAATGAACACATCAATGCGTAAATTACTGAGAAGTCCACAAACGTCTCTTCTTAGCGATTTTGGTTTGTCTACCTCTCGGATCTGAAGGAATTAAACAATGTTTTACCATATACATACATAAATACAATATGAGCATTTAGTATGTAATAGACCCATCTTTTTAACTTACATCCCATTTATATGCAACGCATATATCAAGCGTCAGTAAACCGGCAGTAAGGTAAAAGCAGGGAGTGTAGTCTTTGAGCAATCTTCCTTTGGAGTAGGTATCGATGAAATAACCGGAAATGAAGGAAAACGTACCCCATCCAATAGTACCCCATAATCTCTGTCTTCCATACAAATGAGGCTGATCTCCTAAAGTTTGAAAACAAAGCGTATCGCTGAGTGACTCTACGACGGACATTGCTATCCAAGCAATGACCACCAGGGAACCATACATCCAAAAATTCATTGAGTCCAATAGTTCCTCTTCGGCAACAATAGTGTCCAAATGCTTGTTCAGCTCAGTGTTATTGGGACAATCGATGAAGCACTTTTTTAAAAGGATTTGCTTTTGGCATGAAAGACCTTTGTAGCCCATTCCAAAATCCACGTCTGAAATTGGTAGGTACAGACATTCTTTTACAAGCGTTACACTGGTAATCCTGAGTTTTATTGTAAAGTTAAACGATACTAGGTCTGGAGAATCGTCTGCATCCTCTTCTTCTTCCCCTGACCCTACCACTTGTAGTTGTCGCATACTGGTTGTTCTGTTATGTGGGTTGGATGGTACATCCCGTTCCGCAGGAGCGTATTGGATGGCGTCACTTTTGGGGGTTACTGGAAAGGGATGATGTTCATGTCGGATCATTTGACATAATTCCGGCACGTTTTGGTTCCTTACGCTGTTACAAAAGCCAACCCCTTCGTAAAATCCTCGAATCTCGCATTTTCCGTGACACTCCTCCAAGTATTCAGAGGCGTCATCTTCATGAGAAGATCTTGTCATACGTTCTGGACTGGAAGTTTTTATTCGATTTTGATGACGGTACTTGGTCGGTTTGAATGTGTCCAGAAGGGGTTCTAAACATTTGCCCGAAAGGCGGCTGCATTGTTTGATAAAAGACACTCCATCATCACACTCCAGTTTAACTGGGCGTATCAGCTCATTTTGTGGAAGGAATGCAACAGTCAAGTATGACATGAGATTGAGAAGGATGAAGAACAGAAAGAGCTTCTTTTTCCTCTTGAACCTGTCAGCTATCGCCCCAAAGAAAGGTTTCGCAATAAGGCCGGCCATTGGGGCTACAGTGAAAATGAGCCCCACGGCTACTTCCGAAAGACCCATTTGTTTGGCAAATACTGGAATGAATGGCCATAATGATGCCGTTCCTGTAAAATAATTAACGATTACATGATTTTGTAAATAATCTTCAAAGGAAGGCATTTTATAGACTTTTTTTTAAAACTAAACTTAAATATTTCTTACCTCCCCAATACAGAAAGTAGTGAAGCTTAATAGGCAAATATTTAATATTCAGTTTTAGCTGCCCCATTCAAACAGAGCCTAAAAGGTCACCACAAAAGTGTGACCCCTGGAGGGATTATTTAACCCTGCCTTATCTGTCCAGGAAAAGTACAAATACTGCAAAACTATGTTCAACCTTCCAGTAACGACTTAAATGCACACTATTTGCACCACAATAACCACAAACCACTAAGCTGAACACCGAACACTCCTCTGCTCCAAAGTAGCGACTATCGATATGGAGAAGGGCACTTCTTGCCCGTTGAACCCGGTCTCATCAAATACCAAACAATATATTTCTTTAAGTCCTAAATTCGGGCATTGTAATTATTGCGTTGTCTGTGGAATACAAAAATTGACCGGGAAAATACAGAAAACCTGAAGATAAGGTTGAAGCTACGTGTATTCTCATTACATTAATAGTGGAAGCAGTAGTTGCTATTGTTGAAGTGTGAGCCAGCTTGATATCTAATCATTTGTGTATACAATAATTTCGTACCAGTAATTATACTTTAAACAAAAACAACCAAACCATTATAAAGCTTTTATTTGCGAAAAAAACATGAATCAAGTTGCTTCAGACACAAGGACAAGCGATTTTTTTGGCTGTATACAAACCGGGAAAAAATAATGCCTACATCCATACAAACAAGTTGTAACTTAATTATGGTATTTCTTTTCCCTCCGGTATGGCTTCCACCCAAAAACCTGACAATTGCCAATAATGATAACAAAGCTCACGTGGATTCCAAACAATTTTCCCCTAGGACGGTTTTAATAAATAATCAACGGTAGAATGCACTGTGCTGTAATTCTATTTTTGCCTGACTTATTATCATCATGTGTTAATTTCCTTCTCGTGTGTGGCGCTCGTACAGTACATTTTCTCCTGATTATCCTCCCGAAGAAAACTGCAGAAAGACAGATTTGATTTTAAATCTTGACGAAACGTGTAAACAGACTCGACATGAATGATGAGATGAGTAAAGTAAGGATGATAGAAATTCACTACAAACCAACGAACCGTGTAGACTGAACACACTAAAGGCAAACACGTACTCACACAGTAACACTCCACAGCACACAACAGACACTTTCCAAGACTTTCCCCAGTAAAGAAAAGAGAGGGACAGATTCATGTACAATATATTCCGTTATTATTATCATTACTACCTACTACAACCTATTAAAAATGTATATATGTACATGTACTGTGCCGTGGTTTAGTTTTTTTTAGTATTATACTCATTTCCAAACAGCAGCGTTTTACGGTTTTCTTTCCAATTCTGCAATGTACGCTCCTTGCTGAGGCTGGTGGAGGAGGAGATGGTGCATTATGTTCCGTGATTTTCGGTTTGCCGGGAGAGAAGCTCTGATAGGATTTTAGCGAGAAATAGTGTTGGTGGTAGTAGGAGTTGATGTAGTGGCAGTTGGTAAGAAAACCCTCATTTTCTCGGCAGTAGTATAGTGTCGACAACGAAACAGGAAAAGGAAGCGAGTATGTAGGGCTAAGGAACCAGAAATGACGACAGTGGTGATAGGTGGTATGGTGTAGTGTAAAATATAAAGTTTTATGCTGTTTATATCCTATCACAGCATTTCAGCCACATCGCGTTTTTCGTTCGATGCAAAAGTATTTATTGTTCCTTTTCTTGTGGCAAATAAATTTGGTTTTCGGGGGAAAACACACACACAGGGCAGAACACACACGTACACACACAGAGAGAAGAGACTGTTGTGTTGTTGGCTGTTGGTGGAGAGACGAGGGAGAAACACTGAAACAGCAGAACATCCAACGGTTGAAACAATTTCCGAACCCGAATTCGGGAAACCGACCACCTTTCCTTAAAATAGCAGTCGTGTGTGCTTAAGAAAACACATAAAGATAATTATAACTTTCATTCAACGGCAGAATACACAGAGAGTGAGAGAGAAGAAGGCTAGAGAGTGGCTGTTTCAACGTTTCTGATTATGTCACTTTTTTGGGGGAATTATGATGGGAAGAGATAAGCTATCTTATTTTTTCTCTTTAGAATGGAAATTTTAAGACGTAAATGCTCTTGTACATATAACCTCTACTGTACTAAACACAGAGAATATTTTTCCCACAGGAAACCCTTATTTTTTCTGGGTGAAATGCCGGTGAAGGTATTTGCAGTATTAGCGTCAGGTCGTAAACGTTGAATTTATTCCTTCCTTGAATATTTTAGTAATGGTAACTACCCGGCTAGGATACCAACCAAGTCAAGTGTTTTCTGAAAATTAGACAATCAAGTTTCAGCAAAGTACAGAGTCACAGCTTTGATGATAAAAAGCTTTTTTGCACTTTACCCCCCAACTCACTCTCGCCTTCCAGAGAATTCTCTCTCCAGCTATTAAAGATTAATTTAAGTGTAATTTATTCACTTACGTCCGATTTTCCTCGTCTCGCCTCATTTACGATTAGTCATCTCATTCTCATCACCATCTGCTGTTCACAGGGGTTTGTTTTTATTTTCCGCTGCTTGTTTGCTCTAACAATGAGAACCCAAACAATCGTAAAACTGTGGAGGGGCAGACAACAATGTATAGGTTGCTACCAAACAGAAAGACAGATAAAACAGCTGAGCTTTATGGGCTGAAACGATGCCTGCTGCAGCAGCCAACGTTAGGAAACCGTCATATTATTCGATACTGTTTATTTGTGGGTTTAGGAGAAGTTTGGCGAAGGGAGAAGCCTGAGCTGTCGTCGTCGTCGTATTATTGATGCTTGCTGCAATTCCTTTATCAGCCTTTTTTAATGAACATCCTGCATTCTACCAACAACAACTCTTGTCCATGCTATCTCTCTTCCAGGGAGAGCAACAATTATTACTACGAACGGACTTTGACAAGTGACTAATGATTAATGATGATTTCTGTTTCTTATCGTCGCTGATAAAAGACGTCTGTGTCCTCCATCTCTTAATGGGTGCGTCTTGTCTGCACTGAGCAGGTTTCAGATTCCGATCTCCCATAAAAAGATTTTTTTGCAACATAAAACCAGATAGTCACTCTAGTTTTCACCTATTGGATAGGCTTCTCTTGTTGTATAGAATTTCGGGGACAGGCTTTTAATTTCTAATCTTTCAGTAGAAAGGAGAGAGGGGAGGGGCGAAAGCAGCATGATAATCATCATCATTATATGCTCTTCACAAACAAGAGACCTTTATTTAGACACTCATTTCGGCAGGGAGAACCCCAAGATTTAAATTTTTATGCAAGAGTGTTTAATGATGCAAAATGGCGAGTCATGGATATAGAGTGGCAGTTGGAGTGCTCATATAGATTCGTTGTGTAATAATCACGTATTTTTTGTGCCTATCCGTCCGTATCTACCTTTCTTGGAAGAAAAAAAAATGTTTACTTTGCTCGCACTCACTACTCACATGAGTATAATAATGTTGCATGTATACTACTGGACTACTGCTTGTGAGCTTCTTTGCTGTAAATATTTTTGTACACCTTAATGCAACACAAGAGGCCATCCATTAAACACACGTAGTTATTACTAGACGATACCCTCCATAAATTTGGATGCTTTTATAAAAGATTACAATTGCAACATGAATTTGCTAGCATACAAAATTTAGTGTAATTTTCCCACAACTTTTCGCACACATTCCATATAGATAGGCATTTATTTTGATAGAAGGAAAAGGAAAACCTTTTCGTCGTATTTGGTAAGTTTTAAGCAACACCAAATCTCACTGTAAGACGATCGCATACATTAATTACACAACAAACAAACAAAAATTTTGTAACCATATTTTTTATACATAGCTAAGCATACATGCCACGTACACTCTGGACGTGTCATGTTTTAGATCATTGTAAGTTTGCGTAATGAGACTAGACAGCTATAAAGATGAAACCAATTTTAACGCAATATTGAACAGAAGCTTGCATATAAGAAAATACTACTGTAATAAAGGCTAATGCACAATAAAACAGTAGAAAATGAACGTGGAGAGTGGATTGACTTTGAAATTTTAGAAAGATAAAAAAGTCAATCTGTTCATTTCTACAGAAATAATTGCCCCCACCATGGGAGTCAAAAGAGTACATGTTTGGATGCTTCTCTGTCTGTAGTACCATATAATTATTTATTGGCAATGCAAAAGTTCATTTACTTTCCAGCTCTAGGTTATTCCTTGGAAAGGTGATAACACGCTTAATATGCTGCACTCGGAGGAACAATAAAGATTACTGTTATTAGTGTCATCAGTACATTAACTGCCTCTTTTTTTCTTCGTCTCTTAGTCTCTTTGTTGGATCTCATTTTTGCCTCTCTCTCTCCCAGGAAAGGAAAGGGTAGCAACTATCCAGTTGAAAGTAGTATGGAAGTAAAGAGACAAAAGACAAAGTCATTTGATACTACTAGTACGGCTACTACCCTTACGTTTTTCTCCGTCTTTGTTTTGTCTTCTCTTTCTGGTGCTTGACCTTTTTAAACAACGGATAATAATAAAAATAAAAAAGACACGCTCTGCGCTGGAAATGCTCTGCTTCTGCTGTTTTAATGCTCTTATAGTAAAGCGGATACAAAAATAGAATATTATGCTGTGAAAAAATGTCAGAGAGAGAGAGAGATATCTTGTTACCAAGCTGTTGGTGCATTCTGGTGCTGATACAGAACCAATATAATCTTTATGTGCTCGCCATTTAGATGAAATGAAAACCGTATCTGCGTCTCTGCAGCTTATAATAATATAAACGAGGCACGTAAACACGGATGTAAAAGTGTTGTTTACTTTTTCCTTCAAAATATTATTATTAACACATAATACCGCCTCTATGTGTGCACATATTAAGTATTATTTTTCTGTACATAAATAAGCGTTGTGAGTTGGGGGCATAAAATGTATAAACCAGGAGGAGTGACAAACAACAGATATAATTATTCAAGTGATAACACTTTGTTTGACACTTTCATTTTCAAAAATTGTAAATAGCAGAGGGCATGATCGTATTTCGTTTTGAGGCTGCATAAAAATGACTGCTGGCATCGGAGATATTTTCAGTTAGAGACGGAAAACCAGGGATCGAGGGTTTCGTCCTGGACATTATTCTGCACACGTATTTTATAGTTTTTATTTTTTGTTCATTTCATCGCTGCTACTTTCTTTCTCCTTCACCTTTTTCAGAGGACTTTTCCTTTCTGCGTGGTCTAGGGTCTGCCATTACAGGCTAAAAATAAAATGGTAAGCTTTCTTGTACACAATTGATATGATAAGAACGTCAGCACTAGGGCAAAAGTTGCTCGGTTTTTTGTTACAATTTTTTTTGTTCTATTTCACTCTTTTTGTTGTTATTACTTTGTTGGAAAATTGATTTTGCATAGTAGTTATTTTTGCCTGCATATGTGCTGTTTTGTATAATGTCAAGTCAAGTCGTGCATTTTGATGTGCTCCTTTTAATTTTTCCGACCACACAGGCCGAGGAATATGAAAAGTATGCGGTGATGCGCAACCTTTTTAGAAGGAGGTCGTCCACAGAGTTCACTGGAGCAGGATTCAAAGAGTTGTTGGAGACCCATCAAGTGCCGTCTATTCTCTCTGAAATGGGATCTCGGGTGAATCCTACGGAATTAAAACAGCAAATCGAGCGGATTGACGGAGAACGTACGTTGTGCAAGGCATATATATATACACATACACACTCAAAGTTTCTGACATCATTATTCATTGAAATGCACATTTTCTTACATATGTCAACCCAAATTGCGTTCATGATCGCATATGCATACACAACACACGCTTATAAAAGAGCATTTTGTTGATGGGAATAGAGAAGATTATGATCCTCGTGATCATTATCATTGCACAGCGTTGCATTCGTCCTGAAAATATTTATAACCTTTTTATATATTTCCCCATTCTATATAGGAACTGGCAAGTTGACATTTGAACAGTATCAGCAGCTGTGTGACCGTTTTGTTCGAGATACCAGCAGCCACAGATCTGTACACTTGCTCAAAGGATATTCTGATTTTGACTCGTAAAAATGCAATGGCACCTCCTGTGTCTATTTACATTTTGTCTATCTTTTGATTACTTACTACTATGCTTTTAATACCATTTTCCTGTATGCCATCTAGTATCATAATAATTAATATTGTACCTGCATTTATATAAGTGTACCATTTACAGTCTTTATTTGAAGTAAAATTCAAATTCATGTGATAATTTTCTTGCTTAGTTTGCCCAACCTCATTGAGTAGTGAAATGTATATTATATGTACACACTGAAATTTACTTACAGTTTTAAGTCACTTTAAACAAAATCTGAAAAATTTATTCTTGTCACATTTCAGAATACATTATACGCAAATTATATTTCATTTTTTGGGTGTTAGGAATGTTACGCAAAAATAAAATCCATGTAATAGGTTATGAGTTGATGTAATCCTACAAAAATGCGTTCTCATTCGTAATGGCGTGATCTATACTTGATCTAAAAGCATATGTTCAAATATTGAATAACGCTCGACTAGAATGAATAAAGGTTTCCCTCGCTCAACTAAAAATGATGCCATAATTTTACGCCACTTCAAAACATTATTCTCATGTATTATTTACTAGTCTTTTCTTTCTGCAAACTCTTTTCCATGTTTGCTTGATCAATCCTCTTTGTTGAGCCCCGATTATACTGCAAAAGCACGCGGTTCTCAAATTTTATTTATCAAAAGTTCGTTCAAATGGCTGTATGCATCTTTGCATAATATAGTGTGGTGCTTCTGTAAAAAAAAATGAGAAAGAGAAAGTGATCATCGTCACGCGCAGCGCACGGATATGAGTTTTATTTTACATCCTGTAAAACGAATGAAAAGCTTTCCTTAACAGGACGACGAAATCAATGATGAATTAATTCTTTTTTTGACCAAAACGTTGAACTGTTGTATGGGCTTATATGATAGGAGTTGCAAATAAAACATATGTACAAAAGAAGCAGTCGGGCAAAAATGTCTTTCTATGTGTGTGCATCTTAACAAAAACAAAATTTCCGCTCCGATTGCAGTCGTCAAATGATCATTGAATAATCTTCATTGCTTCGCTATAATAATATATCACGAAACTGACCGACGACGTAATTATAATCTTCATCTATTTATGGCGATATACCTTTAATGAAATGAAACGATGGAGTAAAAACTGCAGTTATAAATCGTAAATCATATTAAAGAATCCCAACTTGCAGAATGGCTAATAAAATCATAACAGAACTGTAATCAGCAGTACATCTTCACTATGTTAGTTAAAAATTACGAGGTTAACTATTTGTAGTTTAGGCCTATAAATAAATGAGCCCAAATTAAACTAGCTATTTTAGTAATAAACAAGTTCCTTGTGACGTCGGACGTCTTCCACAGCAAAAATGAAACTTTTTCAATTTGTAAGTTTTTGTGAGCATAAAAGTCATTCCTTCAATGACAGTTTTTTTAGTTTATAAATGTTTTCCAATTTGTAAAAATTTTCAGGTAAACAAACTGCTTCTTCTGCTGCTGCTTATTTTCATTGAAGCAGGTCGCATTAACGCAACAAAGGGTCAGAAGAACAGAATCATTGTTATTCATTCAGGTCACAAACACGGTGGATGGGGATGGGGATGGGACGGAGGTCATAAGGTAGTTCATCATCATCATGGAGGGTGGGGTCATGGCGGGGGCGGAGGAGGCGGTGGTGGTGGCTGGGGATGGGGAGGTTGGGGTCATGGTGGGGGCGGTCATGGAGGCTGGGGAGGTTGGGG